>JAPHCH010000099.1:0-85128 GCA_030772445.1 Cladosporium sp. MBC 237
ATTATTAATTTATATTATTAATTCATATATGTTCATTTCTCCTACTACTCATATCCATGAATCTCTGTTCCCTAGCTGTGCCGAGGTACGGGTCGTGGGTATCATATAGCATCCGATTGGCCCGGAACCAAATTCTTCAGCTATGGCGCTAAGTTACGTGATGGCTCAGTCTCTTCCCTACCAGACAGACCGCCGGCGCATACTGACCACTGCAAAATACGTTTGCCATGTCGACACGTCGGTCTCGCTCTTCCGTCGCTTGCGAAAGATGTCGTGGACGCAAGGTGCGTTGCAGCGTCACCTTGACCGGCACGCCTTGCGTATCTTGCACTCAAGATGGGAGTGTCTGCACCGTTCGGCAGGTAATAACGAAGAAGTGGGTGGATTGTATTATCATTGAAGTGGCTGCGTGAGAGCGCTAATCCGGCATGCAGCTTGCGCCCACCACCACAGCTCGTGGGGCGTTCTACGTCTAGGCGGTCTGCCTCTATAGGGAACACACTCAGACAGACCACGTTTGCCGGCAACACAATCAGGCAGTGTCCTACCACGAGCGATGCTACACAGCAGTGTCCTCCACACCCACAGCCTCGGATCCAGTCCATCATTCCACCAATGAGCAACGAGCTGCCGAGGAATGCGGCTCCAACTGAAGATTCACAAGAGGCCGCTTCCCAGGCTTCACGCGCCCCAGGCGCACTGCCCGAGGAGATCACGGGGGCCCAGATTATCTCTGCCGCCTTCGAGCACAGTCAAGAGCGCGATGATCTGCCTTTCTACACCGGTAAAGCCGCCCTGACTCTCCGTGACTTCACCGCCCCCCAGCGCTCTAACCTGTGTGGCAATTCGCGTAGGGGAATCGGCAGGCTTCAGCGGCGTACTCGAGCTATGTGCCGACGGAGAACAGGTCGTGCGCCGACACGTGCTAATGTCTTCGCGCTCAACGCCACTGCCCCAAGAGGACTTGACATACTTGCAGTCGAAGGGCGTCTTCTCTATCCCAAAACCCGAAACGTGCAGGGCTCTGCTCAGGGCATACCTTCGGCATGTTCATCCCATCATGCCTGTCGTTGACGGCAAAGCATTGTCTTTGCTGTGTACTGCTGGCCAGCCGACTGGTCGTAACTTGTTATTGCTATGGAGCATATTCTTCGCTGCAATGTCTGTAGGTCGAATCCCTCACGTCTGTAAGGAAAATGTTCCATAGCTGATGTTCCGCACATGCAGTTCGCTGAAGAAGGCGTGTGGGCTGGCGAGAACTATACTTCCCGCCACGATATGCGAAATGCGATGTACTCTCGCGCCAAGGTAGGCTTTCCCTTCCCAAGTTTCCCGCTAGAAACCTCGTGCGAACATAAGGGCTTGGCCTGACTGACCCGAAACGAAAGTGTATGTACGACATAAGCGGCGAGACCGACCGCATCATCCTTTTGCAATCCGCCCTCCTTCTTGGTTTCTACCATTCGGAGAAAGACTTGCACACCCAACCATGGTACTGGTCAGGAGTCGCGATAAGCCTTTGCCAGATCATCGGTCTGCATCGGACTCCAGTACCAACAGAAGCGAATTCAGAGGAAGACGCTCAAAGACGGCGCATGGCACGTCGGCTCTGGTGGTGCTCCTTCTATCGAGACTGCTGGTTAAGCCTCACTCTCGGTCGTCCGCGTAGGATCGATCTGAAAGACTGTGATGTGTCAATGCCTGAGGAAAGCGACCTCTTACAGGACGTGGTCAGACTTCCAGATGACCTGCGGGATGTCTTTACCGAGGCTGACAGACTGCATTTGGCCAAAGATTGGGTCATGTTGATCCGGTTGAGCGAGGTTTTAGGCGACGCCCTTGCCTGGAAAACCCGACCCAAGTCCTGCCAGCCTGCGATCCAGCAAGTACAATGTCTCGAGGCTGCCATGGCAGAGTTCAAGTTTGATCTCAGCGAGTGCCGCGACAGTAAGATCGCTGCGTTTTCTTTGCACCATTTGAAACTGCATAATCTGTATGTGCAAGCCCCGTCGCGTCTCTTCTGGATGACAGCAATCACTAACGCTAACAGCGCACTTCGCACCACATTTTATCGACCCTTTTCCAAAGACGACATGCAAGTCTTCCCTTTAGATCAACGCAATACATGGATGCAGCACATGCGAGCGAAATCCGACGAAGCCGCTTTCCAGACAAACATGATACTCGAACAGCTGGCGAGAGACAACCTGCTGTCTTTTGCCGGGCCGATGACGTGAGTTTGCCACGCGCCCATTCATTCTCATGCCAGCATTTGAAGCTCATCTAATGTTTGCGAAATCTTGTATAGGCCGCCTCTTCTCGTCCCAGCAATGCAAATCCACCTCTTCAACTCCACCTCCGTCTGCCCTTTAACCCGTCGCCTCGGCATGAACAAGCTCGAGTTCTGCTGCATGATCCTAGAAGAGATGCAAAACGTCTTCGACTCTGCGGCTGTTTTCCGTGGGATTTTCCTCGAAGCTGCCCGTCGGATTGCTGGTAGGGCAATGGCAAATGTTAACGGAGTGCAGCACAACGATACCGGTCACGCACGTGTACGACAGCCTCACGCACCTGTAAGTCACGATGCTGATCATGATGCTGATCATGATGCTGGTGATGATGCTGGTCATAATAGCTTTCTGGCGCCGAATGATGAGGGGTTCAACATGTATGACGCATTGTTTGGTATGGATTATCTCTCTCCGGCGACGGGGATGGGCTTTTGGGGCAATTTTGAATCCTTTTGACACGCTGGGGCGCGATTCGGTTTGTGATGCGACGTCTGCAATGTATCGATTTCAATGCAAGAATGGAGAACATCCGTTCCATCGCACTTGCCCTCGTCATCTAGCGCGTGATATAACGTGTTTACACGAGCCCAGTGCCGATGTGTTCAAGAAGTGAGCCGTCCAGCTAATACAACATGCTCCTTTCTTATCTCTTGCCTACTCTTCACAAAATCAAATTGTTGAGAGATGGCGTCAACGTATCATGGTTCGATGAAGCGGTCAGATAGCATTTCATCTTGGGAAGGAAAGTAACAAAGTATTACAAAGCGCGCCTCGACACAGACATGATGCCTTTGACTGGAAATCAGAAATTATACACATAAAAGCGGCGGAACGACATTGGATAGAGGAATGATACATTTATCAATCGAGTGACTCCCTCTCTGACACTGAATGCCGATCAACGCAAATGAGAAGTCCTGGATCATTTTGCATACATAGGCCTTTCTGTCACCTTACTCCGACTTTGGCGGCCACTTGACCCTCTTTTCAGCTCGCACGTAGAGGTTGTTGGGCCGGATAAGCTGGAACATAGGATCATACTCAATTGTCCCATCGCCTTCGCGCAAGAATTTGTACCTGTAAATCAGCTTAGGTAGGAAAATCTTTACCTCTTGCAAGGCGAAGTTGAATCCGATACACATTCTTTGTCCCGTAGCGAAAGGCACGTACGCCGCTTTATGACGGTTTTTCACCTCCTCAGTCTCCCAACGGTCGGGATCAAAACGGTGCGGATTGTCCCAGATCTTAGGGTTGTTATGGATGTGGTGAATTGCTGGTATGATCACAGAGCCCTTCGGGATCTTGTAGCCTCCAGGCAAGATCAGATCTGTTCGAGCAGTTCGGCCAGGCTGGAAGGAAGGATTGTGGCGGCGTTGCATTTCTTTGATGTACCGATCGAGAAAAGGAAGTTTCTCCGTTAGATCCGCATCGAAGGCCGTTGTTTCTTTAACACCGGCATCGATGAGTTCCTGCAAAAGTCGATCTTGCATTCCTTCGTAAGTAACAAGGCCGTAGATCAACCAGGACAATAGAGAACTTGTGGTAGTAAAGCCGGCTCCTGTGGCGACGATTAAGGCCCAGATGAGGCTTGTTTTAGGCAGCTTATTACCCTGGTTGTCCGTGGCGCGAATAGCGTAGTCCACCATGTTTGATGCCTTGAGGGCTGCTTCCTGTAGGGGAAGGTCTTCTTCACCACTCTTCTCAGCGCGGCTGATGGAATCCTGAACAAGGCTCTCGATTCGCGCATTTGTGTTTCGCAGGCGTTGCGGATCACCGAAGGGTAATTTCCCATACCATGTGCCCTTAGAGGACACCTTCTTGTTGAGACTCAAGACTTCTGCAATGAGGTGGACCATCTCGTGTAGCTTTGCGTCCGGGGAGGTAAAGTGGTTGAAATCCAGACCGAGTGTCAGTTTTCCGACCGCTTGCGAACCGAGTTTCAGCATATACTGATACACGTTCCATGCTTGACCCTGCTCGCAGAGAGCATCAAACACAGTGAATGAGTCTTCGACAGTGTGCTGCATTGTAGGTGCGTAATGGCGGACTGCCTTAGGCCCTAGCGCTGGAGGCAAGAACTTATGAGCGACCTTCCACTCCGGGCTATCTGTATCACCTAAGAATACGCCTGCAGTCTGGTTTTTTAAGGGAAAGAGTGGGTGATCTTCGTTGATCTCCTTTGTAAAGAAGTCGGATTCCGCGAAAACCACAGCGGCGAGAGTAGGGTCGTTTGTCTGATATACCACGCGGCCAAAGCTGGAAGTTTTGATGATAGGTCCATACGTTTCGAAAAGGCGCTGGTGGTTCCCAAGGTGGTCAGGGAAGACATCGAAGAAATTGCCGGCGTATGGTACACCGGGAGGGCCTGGAACATCGCGGGCAGCGCGGCCGGCAATGGTAATTGCGACTGGGGCAGATGAGACCAAGAACTCTTCAGCAGAAGAGAAAACAGTTGTGCCATTGGTGAACCCGATTTCTGCACAGATGAGATTGTCAGCAAGGTGCGTATCAGGTGGGTTAAGGATCTTGAAGCTCACCATCAGGCTCAACGATCGCAAAGTGTGACGCAATCAAGGATCGCAGGTCTTCGAGACTCGCTCCTGGCTCGATGTCCAAAGCCTTGGAGCTCGCTATGGATTCTCCGAGCAGGTAGAAGTCGATGGTAGTCATAATGTTGTGTGACGAAGTACCAGAATACAGAGAAAAAGGCAGCACAAAGTAGGCGCGGAAAGAGGGCATGTAAAAACATGTGAGCAGGCTAATGGCCGATCGGATCAAGGCCATGTCGCATTACGCATTGTCTTTGCTCCGGCATGTCGATGTCGCCTATGGCATATGTCGATCGGAGGGCAAAGAATGTTTCCCGAGCCAGTCAAGCTGCGGAACCACGGCTACCGGATGGATCATGGTATCGCTCGCGCCCAACACATTGTCGTCCGAGGAATACTGCCGGCCGGCTGTTTCGAACGCAGAAAACTTTGCTAACAACCCTGGCTTTACGGCAAGGATCGGTTGTCGCATCCTACAGTGTCTGAAGTTCTGGCGCTTTCGCGGCGCCTGCTGCCATCCCTCGGAAAGAGCGCAGGGACATGTTAGCTCGATTCCGATAGCACCTCGGAGGAGGCGGGAAGTGGTAGCCTCAACCAATCGGAATTGCTCTGGCTTTCGGATCTTCCAAATCGGAACTACATGAAAACACTTGGACCACTGGTTGGATGGTCAGTGTAGGCATCGATCGTGCCATACAAGAGAACAAACCGCAATCAATGCGACATAACGTATCTCTAGTCAATTCTCCATTCTCCCCGGGCCTATGCTTTCACACTTTTCAACACACGATCACATACCCAGCCCACTCTCTTCACTCGATGATGGTCGGCAGCGTTACCAGCGTGTCTGGCAGCAATGACGCATCAAGTATGCCGTCATTTCGAGACTTCGACATGAAGGACGTAGAATCCCACAACACTCGGGAGAATCTATGGATGGTGATCCAAGGGAAAGGTAAGCATATGTTAAGCAAGCATGATCGCCTGGCTAACATTTTAGTAGTTTACGATGTTTCCGGCTACGTTCGTGACCATCCTGGTGGTGCGGACATTCTTCTTGAGGCTGGAGGTACCGATGCGACACAAGCCTATCGCGACGTTGGACATTCCGAAGACGCAGACTCCATTCTAGAAACATTTTGCATCGGTGCAGTCGCAAATGCAGACACGGCTCCCCGGCCCAAAACTGCGGTGCGTCTGGTCCAGCAAACTGTACCCGCAAAACAGACCAAGGAATCCAAACAACTCCTATCTTCGCTCAATGTTGGAATATGTGCCGCGACGATTGCTGCTTTGACGATGACGTCTCCTGGCCTTCGCAAGACTGCAGCGGATCTTCTTTCGCAAGCAAAGGCTGGCGCACGTCTGATCTCCATCCCCAGAGAGATGAATGTTGGTGGCTTTCTCCAGGGTTTTTCCGTCGCCGCCGTACTGAGTCTTGCCATGGCAAGCGTGGCAGCCAAACAGCTCAGCCGGATAACGCAAATCGAGTCGGGGTTCACCAAATATCCTGCCTACATCCCATACACCAAATTGAAGGCACCAGACATCCACTCGCAGAAAGGGATCCTTGATCCTAAGCAGTATCAGACTCTGCCACTCGTTATCAAAGACGAAGTCGCACCCGCTGTGTATCGCTTAGTCTTCAAGCTCCCTTGTCAAAACGACGTTGTCGGCATTCCTATCGGCCAGCATCTGGCTATCAAAGGCCAAGTTGAAGGAAAAGCTGTGTCCAGATCCTATACCCCGACGTCCAACAACTTGGATCGAGGCAAGCTGGAGCTGCTCATCAAGTGCTATCCAGACGGCGCGCTTACAGGAAAATACCTTGCACACCTTCAGGTTGGCGACGGAGTCTCATTCCGTGGGCCGAAGGGTGCTATGAAGTACCACAACGGCCTGTGTAAGCGTGTTGGCATGATCGCTGGAGGCACCGGAATTACTCCTATGTATCAACTGATTCGAGCCATTTGCGAGGATGACAGGGATTTGACTGAGGTCAGTCTAGTCTATGCGAACCGCTCAGAAGGCGATATTCTCCTGAGGAAGGAACTTGATCGTTTCGCGCGCGCTTGCCCTCGCAATCTGAAAGTCTGGTATATGCTCGATCAACCTCCTGCGAACTGGGCCTTCGGATCTGGGTATGTTACGCGTGAGACTATTGCGGCAAAGCTGCCACATGCGTCAGAAGATACAAAGGTCATGCTTTGCGGGCCCCCGGGCTTGGTGGAAGGCTCGAAGAAGGCTTTAGTAGACCTCGGTTACAAAGGTCCCTCCGCGGCGCCTAATATGGCAGACCAGATATTTTGTTTTTAAAGCCTATGGCAGGTCAGATAAGCGCACTTCCAAGAATATTGGTGTGTTCAACGGAAACGATATCCCTGGTGTATCTCAATCTGTCCATCTAGCATTTAGTTCAATGGTGACTACTTGGAATGGTCAAGTGTTGCTTGTATATAAGAGATTGGGTATGCGGACAGTGACAACGCATTCGAATCTTTGGGAATTAGTTGACGATGTAATCATAATGAACACACAGAGAGATTTGAAAAGAAGACTGGGTAACTGAGAGATCAAAAGGCTGTCTAAGCCGTTGTTTCCGTCGCATTATGTTGATGAAAACAACGAGTTATAAGAAACTCATCCAGTCCTTCTTGTGATCTGTCCGCATGTGTTCGATCGGTGACTCGAACTTGGTCCAAAAAAAGCTTCGTCCTAAAGAGGCAAATCTACATCTTGTGAAAAGGACAAGACGACGGGCTATTCGCTTTAATGACTTCGATCGACGCAGACATATTCTCTAGTCCTTTGCCTTGCTGTGGAGATGGCCCAATCGTCCTTAAATCATATCCCTGGGGACAGTATTGATCTCCCTTTGAACCCGCCGCTCTTCCGCCAAAAGCTCATACGAAGAGAGCCATCGGATGCCATCGGGAGCGGATCGAAGGGCGGACGTACCAGGGCTGGAGGCCAAAGTAGGCAAAGTTGTACAATCCACTAGCTGAATTGGGTTGTTCGCTAACGAGCTTCACCGCACATATCGCAGGTCGCGGCAATGCCAGATGTCGAAGGGCCAGTTTCCGAAAGCTGACTAACAAATCTAGGACGGCAACAAGGAGACTCCCTGGTGCTTCAATACTAGAATAAATGCAGGTCAGTCTTATGTTCTGCGATCTGCTCGAGCCAGTACATACCCAAGACTAGTTCTCATGGTCTCGTCGAGCTCATACCCGATCGCTTGCCTTAGGAAAACACATATAGCCTTTGGTAAAGCCGAGGCAGCAGAATCTACATAAACTCTAACGTATTGGTCATTCGTAGGCGTCGGTAACGCCACTTCGCCCTCGTATTGAATTGTCCAGTCGGCAAGCTCTTGCGCAAAGTGCATGCCATCGCGCCAGCCCGTCTGGCTAGACGGTAAAGCCTCGAACGGTATTGCCATATCCTCGCCGAGGCTCCTATGAAAGACTCCGAGGGCGCAGAGCTCCACAGTCGTCAATTGACGCCACTCTTGTTGATTAACAACGCGAGTTGCCTCGTAAAGACCAGAACCCATGGTATGCAGCATGTCCGGATCCAGAATCTTGTTCGCCTTGCGGTATCTGGAATGCAGATAGTTCATGCGAGCGACTGCCTGTTGATAACGGAGAGAATCTCGTGGATGGCTGTGCGATTCCCGTAGAAGGATATCGGTGTCGACTGCGCGTTTTCCAGTGTTTCTCCGGTTGTTTTGGCCTGTGGCTGCGAATAATCTCGACATCGATGGAATACCTCCTGCCTTGTTTCGTTACCTATTAGGTGATTACACGTGTGTCAATTCATGGGTTTTGTACCTTCAATAGTGCTACAGTCCGTGCTTTCTTGAAAGCAGAAGGTAACTCCAATTCTTGAAGATTGGTTATGATGCCGTGTGCTTCCGCTGTAGTCATCGTGCTTAGGGGCCTGTTTCTCCCGAAGCTCGACGATATCGCTTCGCTACGTTTGTGGCGCATTAACCGAACCAGTCCCAGGTATATCGAGAAACAGATTATTATCAGAGTGCTAATCGCGTATGGATGATGCATATCCATGATTGTGAAGAAGGGACCTGAGTTCGTAATCGGAAAAGAGTTGGGCGATGAGAAAGGGGCAGAGAACGCCTCAGAATGAGAAACCTCGAGTACTTAACTGCGCTCAACAACCCTAATTGAATTTTGACTGCATTACATGCCAAGATCCTGTTGCGTTGCTCCTCGTATGCAGACAGCGATTGAATTCCTAGGATTATAAAGGACGCAACATCTCTCGGCCGTACCATAAGGGTAGACTTCGGGCGTACTAGGAAAGCGATGCACGGGCAACTTAGATGATCTGGAATCACCCTCATGCTTGACTAAATTAAGTGAACGTAAGAAAGGTCCTGCTATATCAGTATATATACACACACAATTACGCAGCCTTATAGTAGCACTGGTCCGTCGCGATATCAGATATACGAGATACCTGTGAATGCTCTCTGCTCGTCGTAGAACAGCAGAGTCTTCGATCCCCACCTCCTGTCTACAGAGTAGACACTGCCTCCGAGGTCCGTTACAAGTATCTCATCACAGTCTGGCACCAACTTCAGACCGATGGTTTCGTGGAAGTTTCTAGCAAAGACTTCGTGACCAACCGCATCCTGTACCAAAGCGCGCTCGCCACCCTCATCAAACTTCATCTTATTGAGCGAGTTGCCGAAAGGAAGCTCGCCACGGTCAGTCCAAACCAGTTCTCGCGATCGTTCATCGTACTCGAGATCCACGGGTTCCGGCAGACTGTCTAGCAAACACTGAATGCTCGCGACATCGACCAAATCCTCCTCCAACGAGGGGAGACTCGCGGAGAAAATACGTCCCTTTCCTCCTTTTGAAGGACCTTTCTGCGACCAAAACAGTTTGCCAAGGGAAGGAACAGGAGCGACGCCAACACACCATGTAGACTCCTCAACGCCGTTCGATCCCACCTGCACACCGCTCAAAATGCGCTGGAGGCTTGAACCATCATACTTGCATCGGAAAACCCCCGCGCCTTCTCTGTCGCAGAAGTAAAGTCGCTCGTTCAATGTATCAATCGCCAGCTGCTTCGGCGTGTTGACGAGTCCGGGTGCGACGATGACTCTGCAGTCAGTCCCATCGATGTTTGCCGAGTGCAAAGCGCCGTCGCTTTTACCAGGCAGCCCCATACAGGTCCAGAACATGCGCTGGGACTCTCTGTCCACTGCCAGCCCATCTGGCATGCTCTGTCCGTCTACCAGCGTCCGAGCTGCTCCGTCTCTGGTAATCTCAACGATAGCACCACAATGAGGCGTTGGCTTTGAGCCCGACAGTCCAATATCCAGTGCGATGATGCGGGATGCACTTGAGGCATGCCTGGTAACGGTAGTGGCGGCCTCGCGATTCGCTGCTGACTCCACAGATGGTGGGTAAAGCCCGCCTTGGTCACTCTTGTTGCCGAGCTTTCCAAGTTGCAAATACTGAAGTTCTAGGAAGTCGGTTGTCTTCTCAGCGGAAAGCCCTCGCTCGGTGATGTAGTGCTTTTCGATAGCGGCCACAGTATCCAGTCCGACAGCTACCGTGGGGTGAGCCTAAGTGCAATACCCTCAACAAAATGGGGATACTTACCATCCATCGTAGCGCAAGGTAATGAAGCTCCCTTGACAAACATCTCATTCCACATGGAATCAATCTCTCCTGGTTCCGACAAGCCTTCAGCAAGAATCGTGAGCGTCTCTCGCTTGACTGCAGCCCATAGGCGATTGAAAATGAAGCCGGTAGATTCTCGCCTGGCGACATAGGGGATGGTTCCGACTTCCCTCGATCGCATAGTGAGGAATTTGATGATGTCGGGGTCAGTGAAGCCGCATGTCATGAGCTCTACGACCATTGTTCCAGGCGGCATGTAGTAATGCATGTTCAAGACTCGTGCTTTGGTAGGCTCCATAATTTTTTCAAGCATCTCGGAAGAGCGGTACGACGACGAATTTGTCGCCAGAATGGCGTCCGGCAGCGTGACTCTTTCCAACTCCGCGAAGACTTTGATCTTTGCTTCGAGGTTCTCAGGTACACACTCGATGACCAACCAGGCGTTTTGGACAGCTTTTTCCAAGCAGTCTGTTGCATGCACCTGGCCGCTTTGCTGATGGGTCTTGTCCGTGTATGTAGCAATGCTGGTGCGCACGTAATCGAGTGCCTGGGCTCGTTGGGAGTCGCTAGGGTCGTAGCAGATGACGTTGTATCCACCCGAAGCCCATATGCATCCTAGAAGCCTATTAGCGAATTCTAGAATTGAAGCGCAGCGGCAAAGTTTCACTTACCTATTCGTCTACCTAGTACGCCAGCGCCCAAGACAGCGACAGGTCTGTCGGACTGTCTCTCATTCGACTTCCAAAAGGCCATCTTTTCCGCAGAAACGAGGTTGTTGTATTTTCGGGATGTTAGATGTACAAAAGATCGCATGTAAGGCTGGCTCACATGCCCTTCTTCGTGGTCTGTTTATATATCACTGCTTACATAGCGAAGACGGCTAACTCATATCACGAACCTGCCGATGCCGACACTGCACGTTACAACGAAGACGTCCCGGACTGAATCCTCGGAGTCATTTTTTTTCCGATTGGCTACTGCGCCAGACCCTGTCAACGTTGCCGAAATGATTTATCTCCATTCCGAGGATCGGCGTAGTTATCCTCGGAAGCTCAATTTTAGGGCTTGGGGTTGTAAACCCTATCTGGCTGGCCACCTTGGAAACTAGTGGACTGCCAATGCTCTCGATCATGCTTGAAGTTGTGGTATTTGCCAGTGCCTGGCAATGGGCACTCACCCTTAACAATACTAAATACAGAGCCAGGATACTGCATAGCGAAAGCAAAAGCGACCATGCCTCCAATATCGTGGCCAACAACATGGACTAATGACGCGATTCCCAGGCCATGCTGCAAAAGTCTGTGTACATCTCGGGGCAAGTTGCTTCTTGGTGCATCCCAAAACCTCTCTGGCGGGTCTCAAAGATGCTCCATACCCGGTGTAATCCAGCCCAATCACACGGTATCCGGCGGCAGCAATCGGCTGCGTTGCGAACTGGAATTGATAAGAACACTGCGGGAATCCATGAAAGAGAAGAACAGTCCCCTAGCTCTCACCACTAGGATCGACTTCGCGACAATGCTGGAGAAACTGTTTTTGCCTCGGGACACAATCAGATTAGCAGCATTCCACGACTTACACAGCACATAGAAAGTTGCGCTCCGACGGCCACGCCGCAAATTTGCAATAGTTCTGGACCCGGAAACCACAATGTGGATAGCTTAGGGACAGATGAGTTGTCGGTACCGCCCATGAAGCTCAAGTTTCAGGACTCACTCCTTCAGGCTTGCGAGCCCCCGTCTCAGCGGTGCGCAATATGGCCTATTGCGAAGCGCCCGATATTTACGGCGGAGAGGCAGGCTCTCACCTCTCCATATGTATCAGTCGGTAATACCTCGCTACCAGCGTCGTGGTTCAGAGTCGAATGCTCAACTTTTGACTTCATCTCTCATAATTTGATGAGCCAGAGTCAAGCAAGGCACTTGTTCAACACGTAAATTAACTCCACTCAATCTATGCATATGCAGACAGCTGATGAAGCATGGATTTACAACGAATGCGGGTAAGTTCCTTTCCATATTTGACCCGATACTTGATGGGTTCGATTCTTTGCGCTCTCGTGAGCCCTTTTGCTTCGCGTTCATTTTGGTTCTCGCGTGTCGAATCGATGGCATTGTTCTTGACAAGAAATGCCTTGACAATGTATGACCCTTGCACCTTGCGATCTAGATGTTTGACGACCGATGAGAATCTAAGACCAAAGGTCTACAGATACCAGAGATCTTGCAAGAATGAGCCTGTCTATGAGTTGGAATGTGGAACAGGTAAGCAGACGTGTTACCACCTCACAGATGACAGAACTAGGTGTTGATGCCCCGGTAAGGCTTTCCTATGTGCCAAAGGAGCCTTACTCGAAGGGCCGTCCTACGACGCCTCAACCGAGCAGCTTCGTTGGGTTGGACATTCCAAGGGGCCAAAATTTTCTTCTTACGCTCTTGAAAGGACCCAAAATCCTACGCACGTTCACGTTGAAGAACGATACGGTCGGGTACGCATGGCTAAGACACTTCACGCGCGAGTTGTACTTATATTGCTCCAGTACCTTGTCAAACATCGACGGATCCAAACATTTACTCCTAGTGGGAGCCAAGTACGGTATAGCGACATTTGACACAAGCTCTGGTGAGCTCGTCTCCTTCCGCAAATATTTTGACAACAGTCTACGGCACGTCCCACCGGTATTGTGTCCCAGGCCATGCTCCTAACGAAAGACCCAGTTTTCGAAGCAATGATAGAGCAATCGACGCACAAGGCCGGATCTTTCAAGGTATTCTCGTTGACGACAGTATCGAGAAGCCTTGCCCCGACGGCATGCTAGCTTCTCTGAGTCCTGGTGAAGTGATGAGATCAATTGCATCGAACGTGATTCGCCCCAATGGCTTGGGTTGGAACGCAGCTAACACTCAGATGTTCTGGGCGGAGTCAACCTCTGGGAACCTGTATGTGTTCGACTATGACTTGGACACTGGCGCCGCATCAAACCAGCGCATCTTCTTCCACTTCGAACCTGGACCCGAGGAGAACACCAATGTACCTGATGGTTTGGCGTTAGACGAAGAGGATCACATCTGGATTGCTGTATGGGGCGGCTCCAAGGTTCTCAGGATCTCTCCTCAAGGACTCGTAGTTGGGACCATTGAGCTTCCGACCCGTTTCGTCACTTGCCCGACATTCGCGGGCACAGACATTTACATCACGACGGCTACGGAGACAAATCCATCGGAGTATCCTAGCTCTGCGGAGTACGGGGGTAACATGTATAAATGCGCAGTCGGGATCCGAGGACTTCCGAGGCATACATGCCGCCCAATAGATGAGTACATTGGCCAAGATGGACAAAGGCAATAGTACCTGACATATCATCGCGAGCGGTACCATATTCATACACATATAAATGGCATCGTGTCTCCCTCAATGAGATCTCACAACCACTTGCTGTTGTGTCAAGTGAGCAGACTATTTTGCAGTGCCTCAAAAGCGTGATGGAACCTTGAGCATCGTACAGCAAAGAGGTATTTTCGACTTTGCGCTCCAATCATGTGATCAATTTGTGTATGAGATGCCGAAGTATTCGGGTGCTGAAGTGACATTGGGTCCGCGGACGATTGAGTGAGACCCTGGTAGCAGGCTACTAAGTGGTAGAATTTGACTTGTGGATACAGTGCATTACATGTGTCTCTTTGCATTAAAATATCATCCGCGTTCAACGTGAGCAGTCGAGGGACATGTGTAAATTGCACGGATACAGTACGATCAGCGAAAGATATTTCTCGCTTCGCTGCGTACTGTGTCGTGATATTGACCGTTGGTAAGGAGAAACGATCGCATAGGCCAGCGCCATCGAGATGAACACCGCAAGTGCCGGTGTCGCCTGACATCACCTGCAGAATGGTGTTAGCACGCAAGGTTTGCCAATCGAAGTGATATGTCGGGATGTGAGGACCGTGGCTTACATTTAACAACCATAGACAACATCGTCGCCAGAGAGTCTTTGTACTTTGGCCGAGGGACAGGATACAAGTCCTTCTCGACAGCCTGTTGCAGAAGCATCATGGCGTCACAACTATACCTTGTGCCCACGTGAGCCCATCGACCTGCTGCGATACCGTCGTCATGCCTCTGATGGTTGTTCGACAGATACCATGCACTAATGGAGAGGAGTGCTTTTAGCAAAGCATGACGAACTTTCGAAGTCTTGCCGAGGGCACTGATCTCCCCCATGCTTTACATAGCCCTGGGAAGGTGGATTACTCTCCACGGGCTCTTTGGGGTGTCTATGGCGCAGAAAAGGTGCGATTCTCGCTCGCTGTAGTGGCGCATCAGGAATTGGTCAAGCTGCGCAGAATCGCACAGGTGCACACAGTCTGTGGGAACAGTGTCGCCACGAAGCCAGTACCCATCTGACGACACCGACACGGCAGGTCCATCAACAGGAGTTGCAATCTCATGCAGGAGGGGCGTGTCGTGATCAGTCGTGATCAGGCGCTGGGCCAGAGTCCATATGAGTTGAATCCAGGTCAAGAACGACTCCGGAGTCCACGTGGGAGTTTTCCACGGCGGTGTTTCGTAGGCTAATATCATGAACCTCGTCGTGGAGAGGCGTTGGGTCAGCATGGCTACTCTCTATTACCTAAGCGAGACAATCGAGGCCCAGCGCAATTCGATTGGCCGCAGCGTCGCCCCGAAGCGAATGGCCACTGGTGGCGCTTGTTGAGTCGTTGGAGTACACAATGGGCGCCGCAGCATGTTTTTCACTCTGGCTATGAGTCTGGCAGGCCTGCGGACGACCTAGATCCAGCGCGGCGAACTTCTCAATGCTGACAGGAAGGTCACTACCGGACGAGAGATCAGGGTTGAAAGCATCGATGGCTCTCAAGATGCAATCGACCTGAGTGGGAGGAAGGACGGTGCGCACATGCTCTTGGGGGAATGGTCAAGAGTTTTTGTTGCAAGGGTTCGGAAGCTGAAAGAGTATTACCTCTGGGGAGGGTTTGCCTGAAGGGTGTTGTGGTCAACAGCAGCTCAGTAGCCCCTATATTGAGATCTTGATCCGAAGAACGCGCAACAACGGGCGGGAACCACTGTAGGAGAAATGATTGAGATTCTATTGTGTATTATGTATAAAAAATTCGTAAGCTATTTGTTTATGAAAACTCGATCTAAGCGGCAGCAGACATCTTTCCACGCTTGATTAGCACAGAGCCAAAACATTCGTCAAGAATCTTGAGGCCCTCCTCAATTTCATCAGCGGTGACAGTGACAGGCGGGGCCAAGCGGAAAACGCCACCCATTCCAGGAAGATTGACCACGTTGCAGGAAAGTCCGCTTGCCATGGCCAGCTCGGAAACAGCTTGTCCAAGATCGGAGCCAGGCGCTTTTGTCTCTCTGTCGGCGATGATCTCAATACCTTGCAAGAGACCTCTGCCACGGATGTCGCCAATGCACCAGTACTTCTCCTGAAGCTTCTGGAGACCCGCGCGCAGCTGTTGACCACGCTCGGCGGCTTTCTGGCAAATGTTGTCACGCTCGACAATTTCGAGAACCTTGGCACCAACGGCTGCGGTCAAGGGGTCATTTAGGTGCGTGGTAAGCCAAAGGAAGTTGGCTTCCCTGCAACCTTTTTCGACTTCGGCAGTGGTGGTGACGGAAGCCAACGGGAGACCACATCCGAGAGTCTTGGACAGCGCGAGGATGTCTGGGATAACGCCCTCTTCGTTCTGGAATGCGTACATCTGACCAGTACGTCCGACGCCAGTCTGGGCCTCGTCCATGATCAGGAGCATGCCACGCTTCTTACATTCCTGGGCCATGCGGGTCAAGTAGCCTTTTGGCGGCTCAAGAATACCACCCGTGGAGAGGATGGGTTCCATGATGAAAGCCGCAAGGGATCCAACACTTTGCCTGTCGATCATGGACCAGCCAAATTCGAGTTCGGTCTCCCAGTCATAGGAGCCATCTGCTTTCTTGAAGGCCGAACGGTAAGGGTAGGGAGCAGGGAAAGCCAGCTGTCCAGGCATTGTGGGACCTCCGTTCTTTCGTCCGGCTGAGTAGGTTGCCGCGCCCGAGCCTTGTGTAAGGCCGTGGTAGCTGGCTGAGAAAGCGACAATCTCGAATTTACCGGTAGCACACTTGGCCATCTTGATTGCAGCCTCGGTGGTTTCGGATCCGGTGTTGAGGAAAAATGACTTCTCAAGAGGAGCGGGCAATGTGCGGGCAAGGCGCTCGGCAAGCTCGATGACGGGTTCGGTGATCATGTTGCTGATCAGATGGTCCAGCTCACCAACGTACTTCTTGACAACCTCGACGATTTCGGGGTGCGAGTGGCCAAGAAGCGAGCTCATCTGGCCGGAAGTGAAGTCCAGAATCTGTCGTCCGCTGGCATCGTGAAGGCGCACGCCTTGGGCTTTAGTGATGACGACTGGGGATGCAGGCACACCAGTATACATCAGATACTTGTTGGCGCGAGGCCAGAAGCTGTCCACCACGTCCATGGTGGTGGTGGCGGAAGTTTGAGTGGTAGTGGTGGCGGTGACAGTCATGATGAAAGCTTGGTGGTGAGAGTTGGCTAGAGTAAAGAGGGATGATTAGGATGAGAATGAGCGAAGGTGGAGGATTGGAATGAAGTGCTTGGGTTGAGATCATGGTCGGCCAGTAGGCGACATAAGTAGGCTGCTGTTTACCGCAGTTCGAATTCTCATCCGTCCCGTGCAGAACCTCAGGTGACGAATGGACCGACGGACAGACAGTGGGCCACGCTGTCCGCACGTCTACCGTTCCGTTCTCGCGCGACTCTTGCCGGTATGATCTCTTGCCGGTATGATCCCCCGTCAAGGGCGAAGCAAGTTTCCCGCGCACTTCGGAGAACTCGAGCGCGCAGCCCACGCCTTGCCATTCCCCACACTTTCCTCTTCGCTCTCCACACGATATCCACTATTCCACTGGGCCCCGGTCTCGGGAAAGTCTTCGCTCTGAGACTTTCACTTCCGCCTTGGCCGTGTTGACAAGCTGTCCGCAAAGAACCACTAACTCCAGTTGTACCTCCTACCCAATGGCCGAGTGCACTTTCATTTGCTTATGCAAATCTGGGTCTGTAAGTCCAGCCGAGCGGACATGCGGCTGCCCGAATGATCAATCGTACGCAGGATAATAGCAGACAGGCTCCCCACTGCTGCTTCTGAGCCGATGGGCTCCGCAAAATGACAACATCTAGGGTCCCATAAGGTGCGATCACAAAGAGCCGCATCGTGTGATGAAGCAAGCTGCATACGACGCAACCTCGACGAAAGCTTCAAACATCGCGACGCCCGGCATGTGCGCAAACAACATCTTCATTGAATACCAGGCCCAGGTCCAAGCGGGCTGGGAAAATATCGCGATGGCATCCGTTCTATTCGTGCTCAGATTCTTGTTTATGCAATCGTTCTGCTGTTCTGCTAAATGATGTATAATACCTCAGAGCCGCCTTCACCATCCCCGTGTTGCAAGCTTGGACTCTGGGTCGAGCTTCGCAACATTGATGCCAATCATGGCCTCGCCCAGAGCACAGCTCACCTCCGCCAGCACTTTCGCGTCTCTGAACTGAGTCGTTGCCATCACGATAGCCTTCGCTCTTTTCGCTGCATCGCCCGACTTGAAAATGCCAGAGCCCACAAACACTCCGTCACAGCCAAGCTGCATCATATGCGCTGCGTCCGCCGGCGTTGCGACTCCGCCTGCGGCAAAGTTCACAACAGGGAGGCGCTTTAGCGAGGCAGTCTGTTTAAGCAGATCGTAATCGCACTCCAGTTCTCGGGCCATCTGGCGGAGCTCAAGGGCTCCAGCAGCGCTTGCGCGGTCGATCTCGGCGTTCAGTGTGCGCATATGCCGTACAGCCTCGACCACATCACCCGTTCCTGCTTCGCCTTTTGTCCTAATCATGGCAGCGCCTTCGGAAATTCGGCGAAGAGCCTCTCCCAAGTTTCTGCACCCACAAACGAACGGTGTCTTGAATGTGTTTTTGTTGACGTGGAAAGTCGGATCGGCAGGCGTAAGAACCTCTGACTCGTCGATGTAATCCACTCCAATCTCTTGTAGGATCTGACACTCCACATCGTGTCCTATGCGTGCTTTTGCCATAACCGGGATAGTGACGGCTTCCATGATCTCTTTGATCATGGCTGGATCGCTCATCCGGGCTACTCCTCCCTCGGCCCGAATGTCAGCAGGCACACGCTCTAGTGCCATGACGGCACATGCGCCTGCTTCTTCCGCGATACGGGCTTGCTCAGCATTCACCACATCCATTATGACTCCTCCTTTGAACATTTGTGCTAATCCGGCCTTGACGGCGAACTCGTTTCGCCTTTCGCACTTGGTTGACGCAGAATCCATACCGGCTAACATGGTGGTCTTCGCTTGTATCTCCATCCGAGAGTTTCTTTTCTTTGTCTGTAACCAATGTCAATTTGTGGAATATCGGTGCTGAAGAATATAGGCACTCACTCACGCGCTAATCAACACTCACTTTGACTGACAAATGGCATAGAAGACCGTATGACCTGTATATGTACCCCATCGAGAAAAGCAAGGGAGAGCGTAAATTTTCGGTAGCATGGCAAGACCGGGTAACCCTCGTACCCAGCATCCGAATGCACGGGAACGCTTACAATCTTTACCGAAGCCGTACTGTAAAGACTGCTGCCCGAGATGCAAGCTGAAAGCGCCGCGGCTTGGAATCACTTTCCCGCTCGAATTGCTCGCCGACACCCGAGTAGAGCCTGATTCCCTCCACATTCACTCCACTTATGCGTCCCTACATCCATAGGTGTTCTCGCCACGGAGAGTCATATGAGACAAGAAGCAGAAAACCCTGTTGTCGAATCTGTTGACATGTGGGTGCGGAGCTCAACTCTTGGCCGGAAATACTCTTGTATGGCCTTAACGTTGAGGTGGCGGAAGCGCTGGCCGCATTTCTTATCTCGTTCTTACATGGTTATGCTGCAGATAACGGCTGGTACACCGTCGGTGAACTTGAGAACGTATACCCAAACGTTGCCGAGAGAACTCACGCATATCGTGATTCTAGGGAAAATCGAATCCATTGGACCTGAGCTCAGCATTGCCCAAAGAGTAGCAAGCTTCTTAATGGCTGAGGATAGGCTTGCTGTTGTCTTCTTGTGCGCGATATCACAAGTTTTGTCCTTGCACTGAGAACGTGACAGTCGATGTTTACTTTCCCAACAGGTTTCAGAAATACAAGAAACACGAGTGACTATAGAAGGCCTTTCTACACAGCACTCTGCCGACATGTCTCGCCCGCTTTGCTTCATCTGTATTCATCCATGAAACTGCTGTGGAACGCCTTGAACCTCTCGATCCATTCTTCACCTGGAGGCAAGAAAGTTGTTCGGAAGTGCCAGGATCCTTCCCGCTGTCCAAATCCAGATCCGGCAACAACGCATATTCCTGTAGCGTCCAAAAGCTTCAAAGCGTAGAACTCGTCGGGTTTTTGTTGCCTGTTTGCCGCTGCTTGCACGGCCTTGAGGGGCAACTTAATTTTTGGGAACAGGTACATCGACCCTTTTGCTGGCTGGCACTCGACTCCTTCCATTTGTTCGAAAACATTTTGGAGTGCGCACGCGCGTGTGCGAAGGGCGTCGAAAATAGCGCTGTACTCATGCTGGTACACATCATATGAAGCATCACCGGGCTTTGGAGGATTGACCATAAGGTCAACCAAGCATTGCCCTGTAACAGGTGGGCAGAGAGAAATGGACACGAGCTTATATATCTGCGCGGTAACCTAAAATTTGGTGTTAGTGTGACTGTGAAGCGCACTCCAATCGGTATGCAATCTCACCTCTGGTTCGAATCCAACAAGCTCCATATAACCTCCGCGGTGACCACATTCTCCGACCATGCCTTTACTGATGCTATGCAAGCTGACCAGCTCAATGAATTCTAGCGCACCTCCCGCCTCAGTTTCCTGCAAAGCGCGAAGTCTTTGTTTACAGCTTGTGAATTCGCCCTCGAAAACATTGGCTTGGTAGACCTCGTCTGCAATGCATACAAGTCTTTCCTTCGAGGCTAACCTAAGAATCGAGTCGATATTTGTAGCTTCTAGGCAAGCTCCTGTTGGGTTTCCAGGGTTGATGATGACAATTGCACGAACGTCGATGCCGCTTGCTCGGGCGGCCTTCAATGCTTCCTCTATGGAAGCGGGTTCAGTGGACCATTCGGAAGACTCCTCCAAGTAGTATGGCACGCAGACTGCATTCAGGAGTCTGAGGGTTGCCGTGTACAGAGGATATTGAGGTATCGGGACGAGTACTCCAACCTTGGGTGAAGCACAGATGCATTGCAGCAAGTTGGCGACACCAGCGCTGGCACCCGTAGTCAGATATATGTCTTCAGCGTTAGCAGGGTACCCATCTCTCCTTTCGATGAACTTGGCGACGTTCTCTCGGATAGCAGGCACTCCTTTCGATGCAGAGTATGCTCCAACGCTTTTGACATGTCCAAGCAGCGTCTGTGCTCGAGCGATGACATCGACGCCGTATCCGAGTTCACCGACCAGAAGTTGTTGGTGATCAAGTAAGAGGGGGTTTTCCATCAAACTGAGCACCTGGCGAAAGAATGTTATTGGCTTTTGTCCAACTTCTTGCGGGTTTCCAATGTTGGCCGAGACTACACAGCTGAACGGCAGATCGACGGCTTTGCAACCCTGGAGATCGGATCGATAACGTTCTGCTGTAAGTGCGACCTGTCCGCGAACAGCGTACTCAGCCTCGCACACATTCTGATTGATTTTGTCAAGAGTGAGGGCTCGTGGAGGTTGGTTGTGAAAGATGGATCCCATGTCGAGTATGGTATTCAGGCGGCGGTCGAAGAAGCAGTACAGTGAAACGCTGAGACAGATGTGCACGCATTGTTAGGGCCTTTTGGTTGCTAAGATTCTGCTGTAATGAAGTACTTGATGCATTGGAGACTCCGTAACATGCTACTATATTAATGTGGGCCATAATGCCGGAAAAGCCCAGCCGAATGTCCAAGATTTGTGATATGATTCCTACGGTAGGGTGGGTGTGACTCCTCGAAGGACGAATAAAGTTTCCCGAAAGTTGCAATCCTGTTTTCCGTGACGTCGCCGTGACCTCGGAAAGCTTGGTCCCCGGACTGGGGCTCCGATCATCCAAAGCCACTTGGGTACAGCAAATTGTCACAGGGCGTCCCCATGGTGCCCCTCTTCTCAAGGGTCCAAGAGTCTGGACTTGTGACTGTGCCCACCGGCGATTTGATGGGAAAGCACAGCGGTGAGAACGGTATAAAATCGATACGGGACATGTTGAAGGTGATCGTGTTGGACTTACAACGTACGTAACTTTCAAGTGATCAATCACAACAACATGGCCAACAACACATTCTTCGATGATGCCGACCAATTGGTCACAAAGGCACTGCACGGACTCGCGTGGTCGAATCCGTCAGTCACTTTGGACGCACCCAGCAAGATCATCTCCCGACGATTCGCATCCAAAGGGTCACCAACAGTGTCCATTGTCAGTGGTGGAGGCTCTGGACATGAGCCTGGATTCGCAGGGTTCGTGGGACCGGGGCTCCTGACGGCCGCAGTGACCGGAACTGTTTTTGCGTCGCCATCAGCCGAACAAGTTCGGCGTGCCCTCATGGAACAAGTCCCTCACGAAAAGGGCGTGCTTATCTTGATTATGCAATATACAGGCGACAAGTTGAACTTTGGAGTGGCTGCTGAAACAGCCAAAGCCAGTGGAATCAACGCCGAGCTAATCGCGATTGGTGACGACGTCAGCGTTGGAAGAGCCAAAGGGGCCAAGGTTGGAAGACGAGGAATCGCTGGCGTCGTACTGGTTCTGAAAGTTCTCGGAGCGCTTGCAGAAAAAGGCGCGAGCCTCGAGGAGGTTTACGGCCTCGCCAAGCTCTTGTCCCAGAACATCATGTCCATTGGTGCTTCATTGCAACATGTACATGTGCCAGGGAGACAACCAGACCAGTCTCAGACCATGGCTGTCGGGAAAGTGGAGCTAGGAATGGGTATTCACAACGAGCCTGGAAGTCAGCGCGCGGAGTTCAAGCTCTTCGAGCTCGTTGAGCGCATGCTGGCTCAGCTGCTCGACAGCTCTGATGCTGACCGAAACTACGTCGAAGTCGACTCGACGGATGACACCATCGTTCTCATTAACAATCTTGGCGGTCTATCGCAACTCGAGCTTTTGGGTATTACCGATGAGGTTTGCTTGCAATTGAAACAGCGTTACGACATCACTCCTAAGAGAATACTCTCAGGGACCTATTTGACGTCCCTCAACGGCTTGGGCTTCAGTATCTCTTTATTGAAAGCCGTGCCAACCGGACTAGGCGACGGCAATTCGATTCTGGATCTGCTCGATGAGCCTGCGAACGCCGTCGGCTGGCCTTCATGTTCGCTAGGTGCCGCGACTCGGCAATCGATCGCGCCCCCCCAAGTCAAGCGAGTAGATAGTCGCTTTGGCGCCACCTCCGCAGGATCGAAACTCTCGATGAACTTCAATGAAGCATCGAGAACACTTTCCGCTGGTCTTCGGGCTGTGATTGGCGCGGAACCAGAAGTCACAAGGTTCGACACCATTGTCGGCGATGGAGACTGCGGCACTGGACTCAAACGTGGAGCGGAAGCACTGCTGGCGGAAATGGCCACAACAACTGTCCGACCAAATGACGCTGCCGCGTATGTGCGGTCCTTGATTCCGACAATAGAAACGAATATGGACGGTACATCTGGCGCTATCATCGCAATCTTCACGCATGCTCTGGTCGCTGGGTTGCAACAACAAGAGAGCGGGAAGTCCACGGCAGAGACTTGGGCTCGTGCCCTTCAGCATGCTCTACAGTCTCTCTCCAGATATACACCAGCGGGCAAAGGCGACCGAACGATGATGGATAGCATCATCCCATTCGTTGATGTTCTGACAGACACCAAGGACATCCGGAAGGCTGCTGCCGCTAGCTTGGATGGAGCAGAGAGTACGAAAGCCATGCAAGCCAGTCTGGGTCGGACGGTATATGTCGGTAACAGCGACGAGTGGCTGGGAAAGGTTCCGGATCCGGGTGCGTGGGCGATGTCGAAACTGTTCAGCGGTATGGCTGAGTCTTTGTAATTGAGCACACAACAGATATGTAGATATTGAAAGTAATGTTTGATGCGCCATATGAATCTTGTGGCACATGAATGAGTCGACCGCGACTTGCCCACTCATGTAGTCTCTGCGCCAGCACAGATGTCTCGTGTTGGCAAGCCAGCCTGCTACAGCCTGCAGATGATCCGATGTTTGGGCCGTCATGGGCGAACATTGATGAGAAACTGTTGCGGTCCGGGCCCTGTGCAAGTTGGAGAAGGTATATGCGAAGGCACGGACTACCGCGTGCAACGTGGACACTGGCCTTCCTGAGGATGCGTGGATTGCAGATACGGCGTGATCGAGTGCGCCAATCATAGCATCCTCACCACCAAACGGCAAAGCCTGACGCTGTTGTGGGACAGACTTTCCGAAGCCTGACCTGGAGTCTTCGAGTTTCCCGAGCGGTGACACAACGACTTTCGTCTCGTGTGCACTTCTCATGACAAAGTGAAATCTCTCCTGTGAGCCAATGGTGTGAAGAACGTCATTGCCACAACGGCGTCGTTCGGCAATCTCCACGTTGTTCACCCCACGGGGCATTTATTGAGTAATAGAGTACGCCGGAATCCCCCGATAAGATAGATAGTCCCATGGTATATCTTCTTCGACAGCCTGTTCCCTTCTCTTTGCTTGCAAACAACTCTTTGGGTTAATCTCGAGTTGCTCCATTTTGACTAAGCCTTTTGTTCAAAGCAAAGTCGCTGGCCCTTCATCATCCTCATTTCTCTCCCACTTTGACATGGAGCAGACACGATACAATGGAAAAAACAACATCGAAAATGAAATGGGATACATGAAATCCTCCGCTCCAGACGGCCATGGCAATGAGAACGAGGTCGCGAACCCTGTCCTTGGAGACAGTGATGAAGTTGGACCCAATTATCACAATGTCGGTTCAGAACTCTCGGTGTTTTCGTGCTTTGCTAAGGATCCATGCTGAAATCTGCTGCAGATTGGATTCTTCGGTACGATTGTTCTCATGATGAAGACTCAAATCGGACTTGGAGTGCTCTCCATTCCAGAGGCATTCAACGTTCTCGGCCTGATACCGGGTGTGATCATCCTTATTGCGATTGCCCTCGTAGTCTTCTGGTCGGACTACATGATCGGTGCTTTCAAAAGGAATCATCCAGAGGTCTACAGCATTGATGATGCGGCTGCTCTGATGTTCGGTCGCATTGGGCGCGAAGTTATGGCTACATGCTTCTGTATCTGTTAGTTCATCACAATCGCACTTCTGGGAGAGCTTCTTGCTAACATGGGTTCCAGACTGGATCTTCGTTTCCGGCTCGGGAATGCTCGGCACATCGATTGGACTGAATGCCGTTTCAACTCATGGAACGTGTACAGCTGTGTATGTCGCAGTAGCTGCTGCGCTGGGCTGCTGTATGGGTACGATTCAAACTCTAGGTCGCATCAGTTGGCTCGCGTGGATCGGGCTTATCAGCCTCATGGTAGCAGGTTAGTGAAGCTCTTGAACGCCGAAACTGTCAGTTGCTAAAGCTTTTTAGTCTTCACCGTCACAGTCGCTGTCGGTGTTGAGGACCGCCCAGATACGGCGCCTCCTGGGCCCTGGAAGTCTGACTGGAAGTTTGTGAACAACCCTGGCTTTACCGAAGGTCTTGCTGCTGTCTCGACCCTGATCTTTGCCTACGGCGGCGCCGCCGCATTCTTTTTCATCTTCTCTGAGATGCGAGACAACAGACGCTACACATCCGCTCTTGCGTGGGCGCAGTCAGGAATGACTGTCGTCTATCTCGTTGTTGGTGTTGTGGTCTACTACTACTGCGGCTCGTACGTGGCTTCTCCAGCCTTAGGATCGGCTGGTGCTCTGATGAAGAAGATCTGCTATGGCATCGCTATCCCGGGTCTCATCGTCACTACGGGACTCTTCATTCACGTAAGACTATCACTCTGAGACACGTAAATGATTGCTGATTGCTTGGCAGTTCTCGGCAAAAAACATCTTCGTCCGCATTCTGCGAGACACGAAACATTTGACATCGAACACCTTTGTTCACTGGGCGGTCTGGATTGGTTGTACAGTTGGCTGCACCCTCGCCTCATATATCGTCGCAAGCGCCATTCCCGTATTCAACAGCCTGATCTCTTTGCTCGGCGCCTTGCTCGCTACCTTGATGGTTTTCCAGCCATATGGATGCATGTGGTTATACGATAACTGGAGTGCTGGCAAGGAGAAGAAGACGCTGAAGTGGATTCTGATGGTATGCTGGAGCGTATTCATCATCGTTGTCGGCACCTTTCTGATGATCGGAGGAACATACAGCGCCGTTATTGGAATCAAGAACGCGTACACTCAGGACGGTGGTACCGCTGCTTGGTCTTGCGCAGACAATTCCAACTCTGTTTAAGCAGCAGTTGGCTCCAAGTCTTCTCGGAATCTTGAAGATCAATCTGGAGCTTGAAGGAGGGTGCATGGCTATATTTGAACCTACTGTCTGGCTTTCTTGGTGGTATCAAGATCACAGGGATCTACGCAATTCTACGGTATGCCCAGAGCTCTGCAGCTGAAGCATCTCAAGATCGTGAGTGAAGTGAGTTCCTCCCTGCACAACAATGTATCTAACATGATCGTACCATAGCGTATGCATTTATATCCAATTCATGAGGCGAACTCATGACTCGCATTCTGTTAGCCATGTAAGGTGAATCCCAGTGTTCCTTAGCTCGTGATAGACCGTTTTTGTTGGTCATAGCTACGATCCTGGGTGGTTCTTCCCAGGAGATCCGCCTGCGACGAGGACACATTTTGACATTCACATCTCTTCATGACCGGATCGGTGTTCGTATCACAAGGAGGTCTTCGGCTACACGATAGGGTGTCATGCATGATGATCAAGAGACTTTGTTAGCCTAGCGTTTCCAAAATGTTTGCATCCTCCAACAATACAAGGTTGAGGAACTTAATAGGATTACCTACAGGTGGAAATGCAGTATTACCTCGAGTCTCTCAACATGAGTAAAAGCTGAAAAAGAGTAGAGAGCTGCAACTCAAAGCCGGGTTTTGAGCTTTGGCATGAATTCAGGTCAAGAGAAATGCGTACCTACGCTCGCATTAAAACATGATTGGAATGATATCAACGTTGAAACACCTGTATAAGGTGGTCACGCTTATGTGGCATTGCTTTCTTATACATGTTCACTCCACATATCTTCGTCATCATGAACATACAGTCTGACACTGCCACGCGTATGTAAACCCGCTTCTCTTTGCAGTTGCCTCCCATCTGTTGCATAGGCTTCGTAAAGTCCATCGCCGTGATGTTATCAGTCTGTGTCACCGGGTTGATAAATCTGCACGCTTCGTAAATGTGACATAGCAGATGCCAACTTTGGAGCCGGAGCTTGGAAAGGATTTCTCAACCCGCAACGTCGAGCAATATTCGCGCGTCTGCGTGCCATTGGAGCTTTGAATGCTTCGCTTATGCTTCGTTCTTAGGCTGCTATGGAATGCTGAAGAGCTGACGTTGCGATGGGCACTTTTGTGACTGCGGCGTACCGAATGCCTGTTGCTATGGGGCTTGCTAAGAACGTATGAGCCATAGCTTCGTCCGCTCCACGAAACGTTCCGTTGGTTGCGTTGGTTGCTCTATGGTCTTAAGCGTGGCTGTATGGTCTCGGCATGACTGGTTGCCATGACTGCAGGCATTCAGCTTTCCCATCGATATGCCGTGTCTCGCGTGTGTTGTGGGAGGTGAATTCGTACCACGAGTTCGGGATTATTTTGGCATCTTGGGTCGCGGCCGTAGTTGCCCGCGCTCGTGCAAGCAGCTCGCCTTGTCTGGCTTGTCGTAACTTCTTGAGTGAAGACTCAAGATCATTGAGTTGGGCTTGCATAGCGACGCCTTCTTGAGAGGAATGGCGTATGCCCTTGATTGCAAGCGGAAGATTTCGGGACATACGCTGGCAGCAGAGATAAACTGGATAGCATGGTCGCGCAAGGCATTCTAATCTGTCGGCAGTGTGTGTTGGTCGTCAAATGGCGCGAAGCCAGATGAAGCAACACCAAACAGCTGTAAGTTTCCTTGGCTGGGTCAGGTGATGAGTACATCGCGGCTCCGGTGACAGAGGGTGTTAGGGTAGTTTTCCGAACCGTACGCCGAAGCGTGACCGATACCGGGGTGTAATGTTTCCCGTGCTTGCATCCACGTCACGCAAGTGAAGCAAGCTCCACAGTGGTCTCTTTGCCTACTGGCTCAATATAGATATTGCTTGCGTGCCACGGGGATGACTTGATCGGTGTAAATGCGCGTTTTATCACCTGCATGCGGCTATTCCTCAGACCCCATGGGGACTGGCGACTTGGTCACTGTCTGGCGGCTTGGCTAACGCAAGTGAAACTCAAAAGCGCCTCTGGGGTTTTACGCTATCACGCCACCGTCTGGACTTCTCATCAGAAAATCTATAATCCAATACAGACAGTTTATTCGCGTTCCTGAAGCCATACGACGCGACAAACACATCGGCTGCTCCACCATGGCAACGAGCGAACATGAAAAGGATAGCACTGTAAGATCATGGGGTAGCATATATCGTCTATAATTCATGACCCAAGCTAACGTACTAGAATTGCCACAAAACATCGGATGCCAGGCGGCAGCGTAACAAGCACGCGCAGGCGTTATTTCGCAACCGTCGAAGGGATTACATTGCGAAATTAGAAGCCACGGTCAAAAACAATGAGAGCACAATTGCTACATTGCAGAAAAGCCATCACTCCTCACAAAACGACTGCCTGCTACTGCGATATAAGAACTCATTACTTGAACGCATCATTCTAGAGCACAGTATGTGACTTCCCTATGCCCAAGGTCCCGTAAGACAATGGAACTTGTTAACGAGAGCCAGATATCGACTTGAATGCAAAGCTTCGCGCCAAAGACATAATGTTCAGCAAGTCTGAGCAACAATGCGTGACGGGCACGGGGGACTTTCGTGTGGCAAAGGTCCTAGCCTCCCACCATTCTTCTCAACGGATTCAACGCACAATGACAGACGATCAGAGCTGCTCTACCGCGCCTGAAGCAGGCAGGTTGGACGAGTTCCGGAACCAAAATTCAAGCTCGGTCACTGAGCTCTTGTGTCAGACTCCTATGCTTACTCCGCCATACTACTCTGTGCCGCAGAGTGGTGCCTCAAAAGCAGTCCAAGCCCCTTCCTCATGCTCCCGATGGCCAGAGTACAACCAGACACAGCTGCTTTACACTGATATGGATGCCCAGGGACCATCAAACAAAATCCAACAAGTTTATCCTCCACTGCCAACCTCAGCTCCATTACAACTACAACTGCCGGATGAGCAACCTAGCTACCAAATAGATCGCGATCTCGACCAATGGCTATCACAATCCAAAAACCAGGTTAATGAAAACTTCGGTGAAGATAATCCATCTCCTCTCTTAGGGTCATACGAAACTAGCTATGCCTACGACGGCATGGCGTTGCTTGGTAAGCCTTCCGAAAAGGATTGTGTTGAAACCAACAAGTAATACCATGCAGATTCAATATACCAGTTTGAGCCTCAGTCTCAAATGGGTGTTTCTCGCAGGCATCCTGACTCTCTAGCCAGTTTTTGCAATGCGGGTGCTCAACACGAGTTGCAATATTGAAGCCTTACTCATCCACATACGTGGAGAGGTATAAATAAACTTCACAATGAAGTATTAATAAAGCTAGCACACTTGAATTGGTGCAACTCTTAGATACATAAAGCAGACTCTAAATTTCAGCTATGTAAGTAATCGAGTGATTCAGAGTTGGGATTTCATCGAAGTAGAAGTGATAAGCGAACATGACAGGGTGTAGACTATGCCTGTGAAGTATAAGATGGAACGCAGTGATGCTAACAGTTGACTGCAGACTACCCTAGCGACATGCACTACTTTGAGAACTAATTTGTCTGAAAAAGCGAGGTTGTCATTTGTTTAGTTCATGACGCGCCAATCCGGTATTTTACAACCCGCGTAGTTTGGTTCCTCGAGGGAAAGATAATGATTTACACTCTCGCAGTTAACAGCCATATTGCCAGTCGGCCATTGTCGACATTCTGGGGGACTTTCAAGTACGTGGCTGCGTCCAGGGCTCTCCCAAATGGCTTGGACTGGCCGTATATCTCCCTGAGTGCTATTCAGCAACTGATGAGCAGCGGCATCACCGCGAAAACCGCCACGCCCAACCATTTCTGTCAGCCCTTCGCCTGTTGTAGGGAGTGGAGTGAGCATTAATGATTGCCAAGACGACGTGGGAGTACACCATAATGATAGTAGATCTTGTTGAGCTTCCGCCCATTGTGACAAGACTGCTGCACAGTTATCCAGGTCTTCTGTTGCAGCTCCAGGGGGGCCAGCCTGCATCATACTAGATGTCTGGCTTTGGGAATTTTGGCACTCGACTTCTCTCGATAGCGGCAGTGATTGTAGTGGACCACTTTCCTCAACTCTGGTGAAAGGTAAACTTGGTTGTTGAAAGTGTAGTGGCAGCTTGGTGACATCGGCAAGTTCGGCTTGGATCTCGATGCCTATTGTGTTCAATCACTAAGCGAAATTGGCCATCCGAAGCATATTAGCATACCATTTTCTCGTAGTATTGCTTCGAGTAACGAGTTCCTGTGGCGTAGAAAAGCGCATTCTTCGTCGGTCGTCTCCAAGCTGTTTTTGAGCGTCGTAAAGGTTTGTTCGTGTTGCTTGATGGCAGCTTCTGCTTGTTCAATGAAATCCTTCCGGCGTTCACGAAAAGACGCCTGCGCCTGCCTGTTTCGAAGTTTGTATTCTGGAGACGACTGATGGATGTACCCAAGCTGAACATTAGCGCAAGATGATTATGTACAGCGAATTACGACTTACGAAGTCGTCGTTCTTACGCCGATGGCGGCGCTTGGTAGCATTTGATTTTGCTTTTATCGGAGGGCTGCTTGAATGGGACGCCATTATTAACAACCCCTCTGTAAGATCAGTCTTGTTCTTGTTCAATAGACAACGCATTATGTCTGGAGACGCTTTAACTTCCATTGATACGCTATCAGACAAAAGAACGGGAAGCGCTCGACCTTAAGCGTCCCGAATGATGAGCTGCTTCTTCCGACCATCGGACAACGGGAAAATCAGGTAATCAGGAGTATACCTATGTTACTTGCACGGGAAACCAACTGACAAGTGCGACCTGGTTCCGCGGAGGTCCTGCATTGGAATCATAGGCTGAGCTTACGTATCAACGCTTCTTCGCTTTATTGGACACTTGCAAGGGTAGGAAAACTCCTGTCTTAGCCGGCTTCATCGGCGATAAAGACGAGGATCCGTACAACAAGCTTTCGGTGCGCTCGAGTCATTCGTTTCAAAGCACAGCTGCTTCAGTGTTGATGAAATGACATAACAAGTATAGATCATGACCTCACAGGTTATCAAGTTCCATGCGCTGACGTTTGAAAGTATCAGCACTCGGTCTCGACAGCAACCAACGTTACACGAACAGTGCATTGCTATGCTGCCAGGCACGAAGCAAGGCGAAAATGGGAAGTCTGTCAAATTTTGGAGGGAAAAGCATGCCTAAGGACGGACTATGGAGATGTTACATAAAAGGCGTTTCATTATATATTGGAGACTCTCGAACACGCCACTGAAGTAGGTCATCGCTGGTGCGATGCAAAAGCCTGATAAAGCACCCAACAACGCCGGTGTTAGGTAATGTCGGGGATTGACACGTGATCAGCAGTGATAGGAGGCAATCTCGGAAAGCATAGACAGGGAAGGTGAGGTGAGGTTGGTTCGGAAGCGGAGAAATTCACCTGAGCCCGGGAAAGTTTGGATTGCGGCAAGTTGGGAAAGCGAAGCAGAAGCCCGCACCCGCACCCGCATTCGAACCTCTTCCCTTCCTCCCACTTCCAGACGTTGTCATCCGAAGCCCTTTCTCAAACCCCCAGCGACAACTGCGGCATACAGCGGGCACGGGAGCGCTGTACCGTCATGGATGAACGCGCTGTTGCGTCGCAGGTCGAAGCACGGCCCTATCGCTCGCACAAACTTCCTGCATGCAGTGCATGTCGCAAGAGCAAAGTTCGCTGCAACGTCGACGACCCTGCTCTCGCTTGTCGCTACTGCCGACAGCGTGGCCTTGCTTGTGACCATGGTGTGAGCCGAAACGAGCAGCTCTCAAACGGACAGCCCACCGCGAAGCGAGCCATTCCCGCTGACGCTGCTACCGCTGCTGCGATACGGCCGTCTGGCACTGAAGTAGCCTCGAGTGGGCAGCAACTTCGGAGTAGCACATCAGAAACTGAAGAGTCCTCTCCCATCATGGTTAATCCGTCCATGGCTGAGGATGTAGAGGTCCTGGAGCGGAACATGGCCTCGCAGAACGCACTAGGCGCTTCAGAGAAATGGCCTTATGTTCGCCTCTCTGCAGCAAACGGCGAGACCATCGTGTACCGCACGGTAGCAAAAAGGCGAAAAGGCTTGCAACAAGCCGCAACGCCTGGTACTGCGCAGTTGGAGATCATAGAAAACGTACTCGGCCCACTGACGGTAGACGTCATCAAACTGTACGACGTGCATTCAGAGCAGCGAGAATTCATCTGACTTTGCGCCCAACAGATATTTCGAAAAAGTCCACCCGTGCTTCCCTATCATGGATGAATCCTCCTTCTGGAATCTCTGGCGGAAAGACCCTCGTCGCTTTTCACCGACATTGCTGTGTGACATATACGCTGTCTCACTCCCCTATTGGGATTGCTCCGAAAAACTGCGGAGGCACCACCGCCCTGACCCTCAGTTCATCTGGAATCAAGCCGTGTTGGCTTTACGGGACGATTACATGGCACCTTCGATGTCGACCGTCCACGCGTCCCTGCTTGACATGCTGGGTCGCCCGGTGTATCAAATCACGGGCAACATCATCAATGCCGGCCGCACGGTTAATCTGGCTCATAGTCAAGGCCTTCACCGTAATCCTTCCGCCTGGCGTGCAAGCGATGCTGAGAAAGACCTTCGCGTCAAAGTATGGTGGGCACTACTCATCCATGATCACTGGTGTGTTATCTTCTACGTCCGTCGCGCTCTCTGGCTGACTTTTCTCCAGGTCTAGCCTGTCTCATGGGACACCACCTAATATATCGAGCCAGAACTACGACGTCGATATGCCTCAGCTGGAATCACATCCGCTGAGCATCTCAAATGCCTCGTCTGCACAGGCAGCGTCCTCATTCCCTCATCTGTGCTGGCTTACCAAGCTACTTGGGGAAGTGTTGCCTATGATTTACTCACTTCGAAACAATCATCAACAGTCCTGGAAGATCATCCGCCGGACCGAGTGCACTCTTGACGATTGGCTTGACTCTCTGCCGGACTGTCTGAATGCCGCAAAGCGATCTGCGGGTCAAGTCTCTGCCAGCTCTGGGGCAAGTGGCTTGTGGTTTTACTATTTATCCCTAAAGCTCGTATTGAACAGACTGGCCTTCAAAGTATGACCAGTTCCACTTAAACACTGTCCTCCTCAAAGCTAACACTTAACAGGTAACAACGTCATCCGAGCACACCGCAGCCCAAAGGGAATTGCACGATTACCGTCTGGCTTTGCTTAATACGTCCGCTCTGTCATTAGTAGACTATGTTGCAGCTCTTCAAGAAGATCAATTTCGCGAGTTCTGGCTGCCCTGTAAGCGCTGGCCTCCTCTTGCCGTACGGACATGACTGACATCGATGCAGATACTTCGTATCTATTAGTTTCAGCCGTCACCACCTTACTCAGATTCACCTTCGAGTCCAGCAGCGCCTCGAACAGGCGTGAGGTTAGCTCCAAACTTTCCACTTTCATGAAGACCCTGAAAGTCGCTCGCGAGCAGTTCAGCTGGGATCTAGCACAACTCTGCATACAGACGTGTCAACAGCCTATCGAAAATCTTGCAGCACTTAGTCTCGGCCGTCCGGAAAAAGCACATAATGTTGTCGCAGACGCCGTTCCTGCACCAGACTGTTTGCCGCCTGAGGGCCCTACGACCGAGCTTGAAGTCGCTCCACAGCAACTTGCTCTGGGCCCGCATAATCCTTACGACGATACCATGTTTCCTATGAACTTGGATATACCATGGGATCATCTCTGGGACAATGTGGTCGAGCCTTGGCGTTTGGGAGAGTCGCAGCATGACTTGGTCTGAGGGCCTGTGAGTTGCAGATGTTAATAGCTATGAAAATATCTACATACTGCTACGATGTTACGAATCAAGCTTTCATCATCTATCACTGTGTTGAGCGTGCTCGCCTCCATGGGCTTGCCACTGTTGCATACGCTCTGTCCCATATTGAAGACTTCTCTTGATTGAAATTCGCAAGAGCACTCTACCCAAAAGATCTCGGTGCCTGGATCCGCGGGCTTCGATGACTCGAGTTTACTTTCAGCGTATAATCTATTTTGAAAATAGGTAACACGCGGGAAGAGGTCGACCGTCTCGTGTCGATCTCTTCCCTCGTGTTATGAGTATGGAACACCAGCTTTATCCGACCAGTACCTCGCGACAAAATAGAGTACTAGATGCAATAAGCATTCATGTTTGCCATGAGTAGGTGCGTACAACTTACGAGTAGCAGGCGTCGAGTGTGCAAAGCAGCGATGAGTCTTGTTATCCAAGTAGCGATTGCTTGATAGCCTTTTACACGTTGCGATATTTATCTTTTAGATACCTCCTTTATCAAGCACGCGATTGAATAAGCTACTGTGGAATTATTTGTAAGCTTCATGCATATCCGAGCATGTTACACTGTCTCCCTTTACATTCTCAGGTGGTCTGACAGCGGGGCTGGCGAACAGCTAACAGTGGTTATAAATGAATGCATGTTCTCTTGAGATCTCTGCAATTCGCCTCGTTCACCGGACTCAGATAATTCATATCAGAATCTCAAAACTCTCGGGGTCATTATGTCCACTATGTGCGATGACATTCGACACGGTCCAAAGAAAACACGTATCATACTCTTTTTTGATGGAACATCACAGAATGCATCTGACTGCAGCAACGTCTGGCGCTTATACGAGAGCGTTGATCAAGACGAAAACGACATGAGACAGATCCGTATATATATCCCAGGCATCGGCGCCGATCCTGATCGCCCAAAACAAACACTGGAAGCAGCTTTTGGGCTGCGTAGGTGATCTGGCCCTCTTATGTGAAGTGAACAGGACGCTAAAATAGTCGCAAGCAATCTATGACAAGCTATGCGAGGCATGGCTCCGACTCAGCGAGGAGTGGTCGTCCCATCAAGGTCGTGGAGAAAATCGACCAGAGATCATTCTTGTTGGCTTCTCGCGCGGCTCATTCACCGCTCTTTGCTTTGCAGCTTTGCTTTCTGACAGAGGTCCGCTTGACTTTAAGAGCATGGAAGCGGCCGATATTCGAGAAACCAAGAGCAAATTTGAACCGTTCAAGGCATATTACAACGAGGAAGAGTGGGAGATGTACGGCAGAGACACAGCAAGACTCCGGACGGATCTCGTACGGCTTCACTTCTGGCAGTGGAAAGCCGAGCGCGCCGGAATTTTTGTGGAAGGAGCGCAGAATAGTACCCGCCAGTGCTGGATTTTGGGACACAAAGATCCTGACTTTCACTTTACCAAAGAGCATTTGGCCAAGGGAACAGTGGCTCCGAACATCCGCGTCGAAGCATGTGGCCTATTCGATAATGTCGCTGCTATGAACCCCCTCAAATCAAAGTAGGATGAAGCATTGGTTGAAGGCAACCTGGCATTCATCAAGGGGGAGATGGCGACGAACGTGAAGAATGTGTATCACGCCATGGCACTTCTCGAGAAGAGAAACGATTTTGATGTTCTCAAGATACGGGATCCTCTGCTTCAACGGCAGAAATTGAAGCAGGTCTGGTTCCACGGATATCACACAGACATCGGCGGAGATCGCGAGAGCAAACTCTTGAACGACATGTCCGATGTCACACTTGTGTGGATGGCACAGCACTTGGAGACTCATGTTCAATGGGATTGGAAGACTCTTTTGGGGAAGTGTACTGAGAATATTGCAGGTATGTGGCGCTTACCCGACATTGAGAAGCTTTCTGATGTGTCCCTGTTCAGATTTGGCTGGTGGTAGCTTTGATCAGAGATTCTCCTTGCCCTTACGATTTATCTATTGGATCAGGCGCTATACCAGCCGAAAAGTTGGCATGGTGGGGTACCAGACAGCGCCAGACTCTGACCAAGCGACACCGGAGGCGGCAGATGAAGCCAACGTGCTCCAGCGTCAGATGGAAGGCCTTGCAAGAAGGACGAGGATAACGAACGAGTACATCCACTTCACTGTCGAAACCATACAGCAAATACCGAAATCCTTTGGCCAAAACCCATTGCGAGACTGCGCGTACGACAGAGATCACCGCCGATGGGAATTGCCAAATCGTTTGACCATTCCAGTCGATGGGCCTGGCAAGCGTGAAGAGACGCTCTTCGGTCGCCAGGAGTTGGCGTGCGCCGTGGGAGCCGAGCAGCCTGAGACGTTAGAGGAGAGCGCTATGGGTGGAGTAGAGACAAAGGACTGGATTGGGCCCGAGATGATACCCGCGGATGCTACTGAGGATGAGATCAGCAGAGTCGCTGGACTTTTTTTGAGCAGACCTCCAAACACCCCTGAATTCGTAAGAGACACGCTGAAAATAGCCGCCAGGCAAGCAAGGGAGGATGGAGAAGAGAGACCTTGGAAAACTGCTGCTATCGACTTCACAGCTCGGTTTTTGAACATTCCTAACGACATGGCTGAGTCCGAAATTGCAAGAAGCATCCAGCGAGCTAGGGAATCCAGTAGGACATGAATATTCGACTTGATTAAAAGGTCTTTAGCGTCTGTGCTTGTAGGTAGCTACTTCAGATTGCAATAATTATAGCTAATTTCACTAGTCTACAGTCCGCTGAAAGTACTGGGTCCGCTGCGAACGACAGGCAGAAGGGAAAAGACGGAATCGCCAAAGGAAGAGAAACAAGCACAATCAGCTGCCACGCATGGTGCAGAACAAGCTACGGGGTCGACCAAAGGCCCCGCAGAGGCCTCGACCCAAGAGCTTCGGTCTGTTTTCGAGATGATAAGAGCATATGCGCCTCCAAAGCTCGCAGAGTGGTACCAACGCCGGGAGCCGAAAGCTCACGCGCTCGATCCTGATTCCAGTCGGGAGATAACATCAAAGCCTGGCTCACCCACAGACTATTCGAACCGCATGCTGGCGGGGTCAAACACGGTAATTGTGGTGGAAAATATTGATGAGAGATGGTGTCAGCATTTGTCCTCGTTGTTCCCAGGAACAGTTGATCAAAGATTTCTTGCACAATACATCCTTCGCAATGGGCATATGGGAGACGAAGTCTCAACAGACTCTTATCGAAATTATGAGGAACTGGTTCGACGGACCGAGATGGAGCTGCTGCCAAAAGCTTTCAGAAAGCGAGAAGATGGGGAGCCCGCTCTCAGCACTCATCTTGATCTCTACATGGCACCATGTTTGCGGACGGCATACATGTCTCATGGACACTCTGTCTTTCATCACTTTCGCGAGATGAATTATGCTTCTAATCATTCGAGAAAACTGCACGATGGAGTGCATGAGTCGCGAATCGTGATTGCTGCGCGAATGTCGCTTCAGGAATTGGCAGAGGGATGTTGTAAGTGATGTCTGTTTGTAGATAAAAGTCTATAGCGGCTAACGGGAAGACCAGATCTTGTCTTGGCTGATAGACCTCAGATATTTGGGTCTGATATCACGTCTAAGCAACCCTGGGACCAGATGGCTTAGGAGATTCCCGTATACGACGGCATCCATGGCTTTTTGGGGCAGGTCTCTGTTCCCGACAGCCACACTTTGACCGGCGCTCCCCCGAGCTTCGGACGCTTCGTAAATTGCATAAGGGACTTACTGCATTTCTACGACGTTCAATCTGTCTTCGGATCATGTCTGCGGTCACCAAGAATCATGCCTCGCTTGAGCACAGGTCCTCCTGGATGTGCACATAGCTTTTTTTTGGCTGCCACCTGGCATTGGCAGCATGCCAACGGGTAGTGGTGTACTTTGAGGCCAAATGGATCAACTTGATGACAGACATCACTGGTATGGAAGCCGAACACGCATTCAAGACGTTGGTCGCCTTTCGACGGCAGCTTGCCAATGGATACAAGCAGTTGACGAGAGCCCGTACGGAAGTCGTACAGGCGTATATGTTCTGTCGTCGAGGGCCTGTCTATGTGAGTTTACATCAGATGAGATTGGAACGCTGCGAGGCATCCATGGGTGCCAATGATCGGAGAGATCAGACAACCGCCGACACCAACAAGCTTCCGGAGCAGTTTGCTGAGCTGGATTCCAGACTTTCGAAAGTAATCGACGCGGTGAACGATGAGATACCCATCGTAATCGGATACGTACAAGCCGAAGACGCAAAGAAGTCTCAAGAGCTGACTGGACTGACTGTTAAGCTCACTGAAAGCACAATGCAACAGGCTAAATGGACGGTGGTCTTAGCGTTCCTTGCAGCTTTCTACCTGCCCATGACTCTCGCCACGGCAATCTTTGGCATGAACATCAAGGAAATTTCAGATAGCAATACTCCAAACAAGTTCTGGGTTGCTGGAACATGGGCAGTGACCTTCGTCATTACGGCCATTTGTGTCAGCGGGTACGCTCTATGGAGTTCGTGGCAAGCTTACAAGAAAGAGAAGATCAAAAACAAAGAGAAAGCCACATTCAAGAGCGCAATTGAAAAAAAAGCTTGGAAGCGTTTAGGAAGTTGCGGTATAGGCGGAGCATAGAGGAGATAGGAGTGGTCTCAGACATCGAGGCGTCTATGTAATCTGATATGATGCTCGAGCCCAACCACACGGTATCCGTCGGCGGAAATCGACTGCATTGCGAAACAAAGTTGGTAAGAAAACTCTCGAATTGCATGGACGAGAAGAACAGTCCCCTTGCTCTCGCCACTAGGAGCTATTTCGCGGTGTTGATTTTCAGGGTGCCAGAAGAAACCACTCATCGACCGAGGATAAGTATCTCCAAGAAGACATCTCGGGAAGTATGTACGAAACAAGGCTTGCGATACTGGGGCTACGCTTTCGGGAAGTCCCTTCCCCGCGTACGGGAATCCCCGCAGAAAGGAAGCGAGTGGACATTCATGCTTAGTTACTTCGTAATACTAACTTCCATCTCCTTTCATTCGCCATTCGCTTTATATCACATCTATCGCAGGTATGGTATACGCAGGAATCCATAGACTCGCTCTTCCACGGCTTTGCACTCCGCGATCTACAAGAGCATTCGCGTACAAATGTCGATACTCACAGATCCATGTGCCGAGGCTATCACTGTCGCGCAGCCAGGTCGGCGCGCGAACTGCCAGGCCTCAAACTACGCGCAGCCTGACCACCACATCTGCTGACCAGGCTGGAGAGCATGGAAGAGTAGACACTGGTGTCACCGGGGAACCTGACATTGAGCATGCTGTCATCTCAGCGTTCGATCTTTTCTCTATTGGCATCGGGCCCTCATCCTCTCACACGGTCGGGCCCATGCGTGCTGGTAACATCTTCATTGCCGATCTTGTCGAGGCCAATCTGCTTCAGCGCGTCAACAGAATTCGTGTGTCAATCTATGGCAGTTTGGCCCTTACAGGCGAGGGGCACATGACACCCTCAGCGCTACTACTCGGCCTGGAAAGTGCGGATGTCGAGACTGTGGAGACCGACTACGTTCCCGCGCGTTTTGCCGACATCAAGTCCAGCAAAAAGCTCCATCTTGGCCATGCTCTGCCTGATGGGAAGGGCAAGGAAGTCCAATTTGACTACGAGCGCGACTTCATCTGGGAATGGGGAAGAACGCTGCCTATGCACAGCAATGGCATGCGTCTCACGGTCTTTGATGTCGAGGGAAATGTTTTGGCTAGGAATGACTTATTCAGCGTTGGTGGTGGATTCGTTGTCAATGGAGCCCTTTCTATCAACCCATTGACTGCGGACAATGCAGATGGCGCCCAGGAGCAAGGAGGTCAACATCCCGCCGACTTGGCCGAGAACATGTACTACAAGGAGATCAACCGCTCCGAGGCCGATGGACACCGCAAGACCGGCGTTGAGGCCATTACCGCCGGTTCAGATGGCCTTCTAGCCATTGGAGATGCTGAAACCAGCACAAGTGTCGCTGGAGGCTCACATGAGAACGATGCTCACTCAAATGCAAGCAAAGGTCCTCGGCGTCCTAGGTACCCGTTTCACAATGCGCAGAGCTTGCTCAATCTTTGTCATGAACATAATCTCACCATCGCTCAGCTGGTCTACGAGAATGAGAAGAGTTTGGGCCTCACTGATGAGGAGATTTATGAAAAAGTCTTTCGCATCTGGCAAGTCATGGATGACAGTATCCTCGAGGCCGTTCAAGCTCCCAAAGATTCTGTCTTGCCTGGATCTTTAAACCTGCACCGCAGAGCACCTGCTTTGTACAGCCGTCTAACGCGTGGCCTATACCCACTTCATACACAGCCGTCCGGATCTGCACAAGATGAGCCATTGTCACGCAACGAGGGAAGCCAAGCCGAGAAGAGTGCGACACCAGCACCGATTAAGAAGTCTGCAGCCTTGACCCGAAAGAATATCGATCGTGCACCGCTGCGCGTCCACGGCTCCCTCGAACATCCCATCGCACCCTCTCCTGCTCGCCGAACCACGTTCCCAGCTATGGATCATTTGACTGTTTACGCCATGGCCGTGAACGAAACCAACGCTGCTGGTGGTCGCATCGTCACAGCTCCCACCAACGGCGCTGCAGGTATCATTCCCGCCGTGTTGAAGTACATCCTCGAGTTTGTCAGCGACAATCCGGAACGTGACGTTTCCACGTTCCTGCTTACAGCTGCTGCCATCGGTATGCTGTACAAACGAGGTGCCACCATTTCCGCTGCCGAGGGTGGCTGCATGGCTGAAGTCGGTGTTGCTTGCTCCATGGCTGCAGGTGCTTTTGCTGCCTGCATGGGCGCCAGTCCGGAATCAATTGAACAGGCAGCTGAGATCGGCATCGAGCATAATCTAGGTCTTACTTGCGACCCGATCGGTGGACTGGTTCAGGCTCCTTGCATTGAACGCAACGCTCTGGGCGCCATTAAGGCCATCTCGAGTGCCAACCTGGCTCTGAATAGCAAGACTAGTCACCAGAAGGTGAGACTAGACGATGCTATTGCCGCCATGCGCTTGACAGCCAAGGGAATGAGGAACGAGTTTAAGGAAACAAGTCTTAGTGGGCTGGCAACTAGTGTGCCTTTCAATATTCCTGTCAGTGTGCCGGACTGTTAAATCCTAGGTTCGTCCTAATAGAAGTATGAACACGCAAGGCGAAGAGCGTGTTAAACCTTTTTCTGCTGCCAGCTGCTTCGGCCCTGAAATTGACTTTGCACAAGGCAACACATACCTCAAACGGTCCTTGTACGAAAAAGCGGTGATATATCTTTGATGAGAGACGAGAGACGGGATCAGGCCCGGCTAGAAGTTTCCAATATGCTTAGGTTCCAATGTCTCTGGTCCACAAAGACCCTTTCGCTGAATGATCCGCGCGAAGAGCCGTGAAGTGAACATGCGCTCTCTAACAACCCTTCAAATTTTTCTCTATGTCGATATGGTATCCATATATGTATGATCTACTTGATTGGCTTTCTCATTGATGAGTCGCGTCGCGTGCAGAATTCCGAGAAGGCATTTTCAAGACTCGATCTTGTTACGCGCTTCCCATTCAACAGCAGCCATGAGGAAAGGACCCACACCACGAGTATCGTGACGCACGACAGGAATGCCGACGTAGTACTAGGGAGATCACCACGTTAGCATTTGCTCTTTGAGGAAAGTTGGCAGCAGAGGAGCGTCATGCCGCTAATTCTCCCCATTTTCAGGTCCAAGGAACTCTTGAACTTACCTCGAAAGTCGCATTGCTTCCCAGACTTCCCACCTGCACTGTGTCCTCCCAAGTAAGAGTGCCATTCTTGTTCTCTGTAACAAAATCCTCGATCAGATGCTCGTACGCCCTCGTCGCAGGCTCCAAGTATTCGGCCTCACCCAACCAGCCCTCCCTCAGCCCTGCAAGCCATCCATAGGTGAACATAGCCGCCGAAGAACTCTCAAAGTAATTCCCTTCCTTTCCAGGATACGGCTCATTCATCACAAGCCACCAGCCGTGCGACTCCGGGTCTTGCGCTCGCTTCAAGCCCGAGGAAACGGTCTTGTAATAGCCGAGCAGACGTTCCCAGCCCGGGTGAGAGCGAGGAAACAAGTGCAGGATTTCGATCAGAGACCAGATGTACCAGCCTACGGCGCGGTTCCAGATGATGGGCGCGACGCCAGTCTCGGGATCGGCCCAGACAGCGGTTTTGCCCTCGTCGTAGCCGTGGTAGAGGAGGTCTGTTTCTGAGTCATGGGTGATGGCGTCGATTTTGTCCCATTGAAGGACGATGTCGTCTAGGCCAAAAGTCAGTGGAGCTTCTTTATCTTGCTGCGCTGGGAGTATTCTTACCCCAAGCAGTGATGTTGTCGGCGTCAAAGAGCTTGGTGTGGTACGCGTAGAAAGTATCGGCCATGAAGATCCCATCAAGCCACATTTGGTTCTTGTACGTGGGCGAGCGGTGCCAGAAGCCACCAGTTGGAGTGCGCGGGTGGCGGTCCAGCATTCCACGGATTGTGTCGGCGGCGGTCTTGTACTTTTCCTCGCCAGTTCGCTCGTACCAGTAAAGAAGGTTGTGGCCAATGCGGTAGTCGTCGAGGCTGTAGTGGGACTCATTGAAGTCAGGAATGGAGCCATCCTCAGTCACAACGAGGCCATCGATGCGCGAGCGGTACCAATCGAGAAGCTCATCGTTGCTCGTGCGGGCAATGACGGCTTCGTAGCCCGTGTAGAGCGCGGCGCGACCGTACCACCAGTCTCGCTGTTGCTCGTTGTTGTTGACAATCCAAGACTCGGCCATGCGCGTGGCGTAAGCTTCGGTGATGCCATCGGTCTGGTTGAGAGCGCGGCGTGGAATTGTGGCAGCGCCGGTGGTGGCGGCGAAAGCCAGGCCATAGAAGATATTTGACTTCATGACTCTGAAGGCAATGCCCCAAGATAACTATGTGGGTTCAAAATGGCGCAGATGACATCCATTCTATATTTTGGCTCAATCAATTTTGATGCCGTCTCTCAATCGACGGAATTGCATTTTCCGAAGCCAAGACATTATAATGTTTTCCATGCCTTTAAATACCCATGTTGATGAGGGGGCCACGGAAAAACCCAAGCACAGCAAGTGTTTATGTAGATCTGTGGAGACGAATAACGCCTACCTCAGGTACTGCCTTCGATCAGCAGATATTTAGAGGTGGACGTAGTGGGTGGAGGAGGAGTACAGAGCCTTGTTGTAATAGAAAAACCAAAACAGTCAGGTCAAAGAACATTGCCCACATCTCACCCAAGCCGCAGACGTGAGGGGGTATAATAAACGATTGCTAGGGCAACTTATTTGAGAGCCTTGGGGGCTCATCTAGCCGAGTTATGCGCATCGAAAAGCTTGCCAAGACGGTGATCAATGATGATCCCTGTTCGTCCCTGTCAAGGTATGCTTAACCGCCGGGTAATCCTATGGCATCCATGGCGACGCCTTTGCCGCAGTCCGTGGAGTTATCCTGCAGCTCGTGGGCATCGTACACAATCGACCTTGCGGGCCTAGACCCAAAAAAAAAAGGACCGTATATATAATTCTGTTCAGCTGCTTTGTTCACTCTGCTCTTCTAGGGAAGAACGAGCTTACCAATGACCTTTTAGCACCGAAAAGACAAGTCATCATCGCTACTGTTGCACAGCAAGTCGGAAATTTTCGTCTAGAGGGTTCAGCACTCAATGATTGTAACATGCCGTTGCATTGGATAGCGATAAACATGTGGCCAGCCGATAGACGTTCGGGAAACACTGTTTCATTGACCCGTTGCTTAGTATATGTACCTGAAGTTTGGATTCTGCTTGTCCGTCAAATCCTCAAACGCATGCAAGTTGCGCTCATCTGCTACGGCTTCTTGGTCGCGCTTAGTGTTGATCCGCTTCAGGTGCCATCTCAAAAAGATAATGATGAGCAACAACAACACGTAGCAGCCCATGTGCGTGGAGAAGGCAATGAAGTATCGAGGTGCATCCCAGTGCAGGAAGACTTGCGGACCTACGAAGGTCAGTTTCATGCCCTCCCGGCTGTAATGAAAGACGTACCGATGGCATTGCCAGTGGACCACGCGACGAAGTTCATGGTCACTGCGATCGACTTCTTGGTCTGACCTGCGACGTTCCTTGACAACATACTCATCCCGAGACCTTGAGCAGCCCAGAAAGACAGAACGATGTAATATGAGATCAGCAAGCCAGCCTTCGTTGCGGTGGTGGTGTTGGGTACAGTCATCAGCACAATCGTGCCAGCAAAAGAACTTTGTAACTCATTAGCTGGAGAGTTACGCAAATAGAAGCAGCTGACTTACGGGATCAGGTATACCGCCATGACAATCAAGTTCTGCTTCGTTTTGTTGACAAGCCAGGTTGAGCTCATGAGAATGATGATGATGAACGCTCCCAGAACCATAGCCAGGAGTTGGGTTTCCAGAACGCTGAATCCGAGGTCGTTGATGATAATATTATAAAAAGCTCCTAGACCACTAGTAGGAAGAGTCGTGCATATCTGGATGAAACAGTAGCACCAGATTTGAGGGTCGAGTAAAGCCTCCTTAACATGCTCTGGTCGGAACTTCTTGTTTTGCAGGCCAGTCTGGTTAGATCTGACCCGCTCAACCATGAGCTTTTTGTCCTCCTCGGTGTAGCACTTTGCGCGCATTGGTGAGTCCGGCAGATACCAAAGGACAAAGATGCCCCAAAGAACTGAAGTCCCACCATACGTGAGGAAGATTGCCTGGTAGCTCGTCACGGCTCCCGTGTTTGGAATGAGTGAGAAACAATAGGCAAGCAAGCCACCAACTATCTGCTGGGCGCCGTTCATCATGTACCAGTAGGTGACAGTTGCTGCCTGTTCTTCACGCTTGTACCTTCTTTGTGTCAGCTTGTATTTATCTAACAAGAGTCGCGGGACCAACCACATGCTGCTCATGACCAGAAACGTCGGCTGGCATACAGCCTCGAATGCACCGAGAATGGTTCGCAAGACTACCATATGCGTAAAGTTACCGGCAGCGGCATGAAGCATCAGTACACTGCCCCAGATGATGATACAGGTCCCGAGAAACTTGGCTATCGGGAGTCTCTGAATCAGCCAGTTGATAGGGTATTCGACCACTAGAATGGCGATGTAGATACAGGTGGTCAACCAAGGCCACCTTTCCTCTCCAAGTCCGAGATCTTCTCTGATGCCTGATATCGTTAGTACCAGACTTGAGGTTCACCCCCAGGACGCTTCTAATAGTCTTACCCATGATCTGCCGTGTAATTTCCGTCAGTATGCACCTGGAGGTTGCCGATGATCTTTCGAACTTACAGATGTGAATGATAGCGTGCCTTTATCCATAGCTTGTTGGAAGTACGTGGCGACCATGATAAGAAGAACACGTTTGTCGATCAACCTCTTCAGTCTCCGGTTTTCGATTTCGGTGATTACGATGTGCTCGTTGCCTGCGTACTTGGCGACTTCTTTGTCCATGCGCCCGTAATCTTGTTGCTCTTTTTGCAGGTCATCGTCGCCAGATCCGACACGTTCGAGTTCGCTCACATCTTTTTCGCCCACGGGAACTTTTGCTGATCTGTTTTCGGCCTTCGGGTCTGCCATGGTTTCGTTCCAGTAGTCCTCAAGTGAACCGAGTCTCCAATTTGTTGGCAATACTAGGATCTGATACTGCAAATTACTCTTGGGAATTGCAAAAAGCTGAATCCATGCTTTATACATCGCTGCATGCTGCACGAAGTCATTCCCTCTTCACGTCAAATTTCCAAGATACTCGGGCATTTTCCACCGAGGGCAAATCTGAGATTGACATTTTCCTCGCGACTGAGTGGTGGAATTGCTGTACCACAAACAGCCAAGTGTACGTAAGGAAAGCTGAGAAAGCAGACCTGTTTCGCAGACCAATTATTTCTCTGGTAAGTATCTCGAGTCTTGGGAAAGACGTGGATGCCATGGAATGAGCGCGGAGATTTTGTGGAGGTGATCTTGGGCTTGGGCTCGGCAGTATGCAGATACACTATTACCCTCGGGTGTCCTTCACGCGAGCAGCAAGCGAGAGATATCAAGGCATGAATGCCTAGATGAATGCCCCGACGGATGACTTCAGGGCTAAATGTCACAATCCAGTCGCCCGGATCGATGCCACAGCCTCAATTCAAGGTGAGAATATCGGGGGAGAATACAACTTTTGCACAAGATCGTAGGAACAATGTTTACGGGAAGGCATTTGGTCGTAATGGGTTATGCTTGCTAGAATGTTCATGGGCTCAGAGCAGAGCTTTTGGTGACCTCTAATGATTTAGACGCAGTGAATACTATGCGGTAACTCAGTTCCGAATTACATTCCAAGGTAGTTGGGGAGATTGCTTAAACGTCTACGATGGTTAGGAGGTGGCTCTTGCTCGCTGCAACTGTAACAAACACCAGTCTGAAAGATGAATACCTAAATTAATATTATATAATATCTGAGCTAGGAGGTAGGAGATAATTGATATTACGGCCTCTACTATCAGTGGAGACCACTAGTACCGCCCTATCTTATCGACTTACGCGATGTGGACTGGACAGTTCACAGTATCGTCTACCATCGAATGAAGAGACCATATCTCACATACGAAAATCCTCTCCGAATGCTCTTATCCCAAGCTAACCCCTCATCCGGCTACTTTCGCTTATATGGTAAGATGTCTTCAAAAAGGACGAACTAAACACTCTAGTCTCGGTCCTCGTTTAACTTGTCCCCATCACATCCCAACCTCACATCTCGAAAATGGACCTAATAACTCCCGCCGATGCTCGCAAAGCGGCACGTCACAATGAGCTTCTCACAAACACAGCCGGTATCGCACCAGATCACGTGCAAGCAAACCTCATCGTACTTCCCAAACAGTATGCCGCCGATTTTCGCAACCTCTGCGCCTTGAACCCCATTGCCTGTCCTCTGCTGGCCGAGTCTCTTCACCCTGGCGCATGGCACGCGGTGAAATCCCATCTCCCGAGCGTGCATGGTAGCGCCATTCTGCCCGAGGCAAGTGATATTCGCCGCGACCTGCCAGGCTACATGGTCTACAACGACGGGAACCTGGCACGCTCGCACTGCACGGATGTCACCGCCGACTGGTCAGAGGACCACATTGCTTTTCTCATCGGCTGCTCGTACAGCTTCGAAGGTAGTTTAACCGCCGCTGGATTTGAGCCAAGGCATGTCTCAATTGGCTCGAATGTGCCAATGTATCGTACTCGAAAGCCACTGTCGCCCTCTGGGGTATTCAGCGGCAGCTCGTACGTTGTGTCAATGCGCCCTTACCGTCCCGAGGATCGCGAGTTGGTTCGGGCTACCACAGCACCGTATCGCTACGCTCATGGTGGGCCGGTTGCGTTTGGTTGGGCTGCTTTGGAAGAACTGGGCATCAAGGATATCGACAAGCCCGAATGGGGCGACCCGCCAGTGACCGCGGACGGAAGGCCATTTGGCGAGATCTTGGGTTCCGAAAGCGAAGAGCCTGTCTTCTGGGCGTGTGGCGTTACACCTCAAAATGCAGTCATGGATGCAGCGCTAGAAGGCGTTGTCATTGGCCATGCGCCAGGTCATATGCTCATCCTGGACTGTGACCACAGCGTGGTGAGAGAGGAAGGTACTTGGAAGCTATGAGTCGGGCCATCATAACGATAGCATCTCGTGCCAATTGATGTGAGAATCAAAGGGTCGTCGCTTGTTGCTCTTTGAGTTGGTTGGTACAAGGGAGTTTTCAGGCAATACTTAGTCGTTAATGATGAAAAAGAACAAAAAGACCAACAAGTAAAGATAGCTTGAGTAACTTTCAAATTGCGGACCGCTGCCTGATCGGTCGACCATGAAGCGGAATAAGGAATCTTGATTGAAACCTGCTGCTTCCGATGCGATGTCTAAGATTATTCTTTCTTCGTTGCATCCAGTACGACATTTTGCGACTCAAGATCGCTCTCTTCTTGCTTGGTATCAACAACGGGTACTTCAGGTTCATTCCAATTGCCGAAGACTGCCATGACGGTAGGTGGGATAGTGAAAGCCCATAAAGCGAAGCCCAGAATCATTTGGTTCTGATTTGACCAATGGGTTGCTCCAACAGCATACGCGATTGTACTCCCGATGGACTCCCAAGAGCGAAGAATTCCCGTCGTCCTGGAAATATCTCCCTCGCGCTGCGCGCCTTTGATCTCTGCCATGAGCCAGTAAACGTAAGTTTGTAGCACCTCGTAGAAGAATTTGAAGGCGAGATAGACCGTGAAGGCGGAGTTGAAGAACGCGCCCGATCCGATGTCGAAGTCTGGGAGGTCTTCTCTTGATGACAGATTGACTTGCACTATGGCGTTCCAGGTCCAGGAAGCAGTGACCGTGACGAGAACGAAAATGTAGACACCTTTGGACCGAGCAGTTCGAGAAAATCGTTCGAGATCGAGAACGACGCCTGTGAGCAGATTGGCAATGACTCCCACCACAGCCGTCAGGAATGAAGCAAGTGCTCTGGAGCGAACGGTGAAGTAAGCTGGAAGGGGTCAGTATTTCGCCGCGTGAATGTTTTTGAACGACATACTAGTGAGATAATTTCCCTGATATGTCACTCCGAACTGTCCAGCCAAAAAGACGGGAATCAACAGAAGCATGTATTTGTTTTTGAGCTGCCGCCAGATGGCACGGGCCTCGATCACGAATCCGGTTTTCTTCATGTACGGGATCTGGGTGCCATCACCTCTGACGACCTTCTGCGGTTGGGACAGCAGCAGAGCCAGAGGAGCACCAAGCGATGAAATGGCCACTAGTCCGAGATAAGTTGTGTACGAGACCTTGCCTTTCTCCGCTGTGTTGGCATTCAAAGCAAGAGAAATGGCGCCACCGATGAGAGGCCCCATCTGACGAATGCCCATCCATATGCCGACATAGCTATTTATCATGTTAGTTGGGTAGGTCCGTAGTCGAGCCAGCAGTGATTGAGATGTTGCTTACCGCCCTCTTTTGCTGTCATCCGGATATCCAACCGCGATCGCAGCCTCACTCGCCCAGAGCAACGATGCGCCTACGCCACAAAGAGCAGCGCCGAGGAGTAGAAACCACTCATTGCCATATCTGTTATTGCAGTACAGTCCGGCGGCGTAGGGAGTGTAGAAAGCTGCTCCAATGAACAACGTCCACTTCGCCGTGATCTTGTTCGCAATACCTCCAGCAATGAAGCAACCAACAGACATGAGCCCGTAAGTCAACGCATTTGCTGCGTTATTGAGGAATGGCTTTGATACATGTCAGCTTTTATAAAAGTGCAATTGGGAACTTGTGAAGTCTCACAGATGCATTGCCTCCGGCTCCCAGGTTATTAAGTGCAGTCCAGATACCCGGCTCGCAGAACGCAACAAGTCCAACAATAATGATCTGGAAAAGACATGAGCGATAGACATGTGCTAGCCGATCGAACATCATCTTGGAACCTTGGCTACCCTAGTCGACACAAGTTTCTGACAAGCTTCCATGGCTTCGAAGACAAGAGTGAGATTTTCGATCATATACGGCTGGCCTACCTAGATCACGTCAAGACCCATTTTAAAGACGATTTATCCATGCTCGCGACTAGTGATGGTTCGGCGTTTGACCGTGGTGGTGAACTTGGAGCACGCAATCGTTTGGATCCTCAACAAATACGCTTCACCACTCAAGCTTCCATCTTGGCTAGTAGCTTATCGCATGTTAATCGAGATATTGTCACTTCTCATCCGGGCTTGCCCATTGGAATATTCGACTCCGGGATTCGATCTGCGAGTCTGAGGATGCGTCTCGCGATCAATGTTTGTGGTAGAACGCGCAAATTTGGGATGGTGATGGCGTGATCACACAACGCATGCTTTGCCCTAAGGAGCTAGGTCAACGATTCTTCAGTAGAGCACCCCAAGAACGGTTGTTCAACCACGTGTATCTCCATGGCGGATAACGCTCGATATGCCATAGATTTTGCCGAACTCCTTTTCTCGAACTCTCGTCTATCTCTTACCCGGCGCCTTTAGGTAGCCTCTCGGGTCACTTTACTTGAGCCTCTCTGTTCCTGGAACTCGGAAGACCGTGGCTCTAGCCTTTTCGCTATGGTCATGTTCTTCAAAATCGATCTTGTGCTAACCACTGCATACATACCATATCGCGTATGCTTCGAGCGGAGTTAGTTGATATCTTCGGAGAGACTTCTTTGGATGCTGATGCCACAATGGAATTCGCTGGTTCAGCAAGTATAAAGTTAATGTCAATAGCTAGGCGCACGATTTGCTGGACCTGAAGTCGTTGAAGCTCAGCCTACTTGAAGTACTTTATCTTTCAGCTATCTCGCCGCCCAGGCACTCACGGACCGTCGGTCACATCAGAGTGTCTCTGAATCAGCATTCCCGTGCCCAAAAATTATAGTGAACAAGCACTCATTTTGCCGCTTCTTTTTCTTCTTATTTTCTTTGGTTTTTCCGCCCGCCCCGCTTTCTTGTGCAGCGTTATGTTTTCTTCCGCCAACGAAAGAACATTCTATGCCAAAATGCTCACCTCCGCGCTTTATGGAGATCGGAACATGCGAGACCGAGACCTCCATACTATGTGTCTTCTACGCCAGAATTAGGGCTGACTATTGAGATGCAGTACAATGGACATCCCGCAGTCCATCTCGATTCTGGGGCAGGAGCGTCCTATATATGCGTCCGTTGCAGGCTCTAGAAATGACACCAGAGTCGTACTTTTCGTTCATAAGCATTCATTCAATACCAATTCATCATGAAGCTGGCATTAGCAATGATAACATTGGCCGCAGGCCTGTCGTTGGTTGCAAATGCGCAGCAGACGGCGTGGGGACAATGCGGTGGCCATGGTATCTTATAATAATGACCGTGTGAACTCAAAGACATTCGACAGCTAATAAGAACCACAGCATGGAGCGGCCCCACCTCTTGCGTATCTGGATACGCATGTCGATATCAGAACTACTACTATAGTGAGTTCTGCGGATTTTCACGTGAATGTTGCTAAGAGGAACAGGTCAATGCCTTCCCGATGATGCTACTACCATGTCTAGCTCGACTAAGACCTCGCTGTCGAGAACTTCTTCAACTTCGACGGGACATCTGACGACTGTTTCACCTTCCACTACGAGAAGATCCACGTCGTTTCTGACGACTACAACATCGAGCGCGATTCCGACAGGCTCTACAGTTGAGTACCTGATATCCTTGTACGCCACTCGCTGCATAACACTGCTCTGTCGTTACCTGATCCCTCTACCAGCGGTGATAGCTACTCGCAAACCGGGTTCGACGCAAGCCTCGGTCTGCCATCGGCATCCAATCCTCTTGGAAATCCAAGTCTCCCCGGTTGGACGACTTCCGGAGGTCTCAACTGGATCGGTTATTACATTTCGCGCTTCAACTCGACCCCTGTATACTCGTACAACTTCGCAAGTGGCGGCGCAACGACAGATGCGGAGCTCGTGAAGCCTTTCGCCCCGACTGTACTTTCCTTCGTTGATCAAGTAGACTTGTATCTGGAAAATGCACGGAAACCTGGTTTTGTGAAGTGGCAGGCCGCAAACTCACTCTTCGCTATCTGGATTGGTGTGAACGTAAGTTGAGGATTTTTTTGTCTGTATATATCATGTTGTTGACTCTCTCCCAACTAGGATGTTGGCAATGCCTGGTACTTGTCAAACTATGCTACCTTACTGGGCCAGATTATGGACCAATACATGGCACAGACTCAGGCGCTTTACAAGTCGGGAGCGAGGAGGTTTGTATTTTTAACAGTTCCTCCCATCCACCTCAGTCCCGCGGTGCAAGTGCAAGGGGACTCAACTGTGAAGGCTGAGGCTGTCGCTGTCAAGCAATACAACGGCGCCCTCAGGTCGAGAGTTGCAGCTTTCGCCACCGCCAATGACGATGCGAAGACGTATCTGGTGGATACGACAACACCGTTCTTAGAAGCGACACAGAACCCTCAGAAGTACGGCGCTACGAACGCGACTTGCTTCGATGCAAGCGGCACCAAATGTCTGTGGTGGAACGATGTGAGTGCACTGCGATCAAAATCAGCTCGTATATCATTGAGCATACTAATCTTCTTAGTACCACCCGGGCCTAGCAATTCATCAGCTCGTCGCGCAAGCGCTCTCCAAAACGTTACAAGGACCATGATAGCTAGAGAGAGCTCACTTCCGACCCTGTCATCGTTGACGTCTTCAAACACTGATCCAGACATCAACGCCGCTTTGAACAGAAGTTAGGCACTGCTTTGTTTGTGGATAATACGCGCACTGTGAATGAAATCTCATCCTTGATCAAACTCCGATGCTCTCATACCTAGCCGTTGATAGAGCTTTAGTTGCACAAAGCATTGCCACCAATATAGGGAACAACCCATCCGGGAACGAAAGACATGATTGTGAGCCTCGTTTGTAAACGATGGTCTGTTCAGTGTGCTTGCTCAAGTGATCGGAACTGGCACGAGTGTTAAGCAATAGTTGGTATTTTTTCTCTTTGGAAATTGATTACCTCCTAGTGTTTGCGGTGCTCAATGAGCAGTGTTGTAAAACCCCGCCCAGAGGAGGGCACAAGGCCCGCTGGATCGCGGAGACCCGCTACACTCGACACGATTCCCCGAGACTTCGTAACGGGACAGCATATGCAATCCCGTCACGCTGGCCATCATGGATGCGACAGACGCTGATGCTTCGCATACCTCTACCAATAGCCATTTGAAGTCAACCAGCGTGGCTTCCAAGCCTTCCCGGAAAAGGGTGTCCAAAGGCAGAGGTCTGCGGGTCAGAACAGGCTGCCAGTCCTGCAAAGCACGCCACTTGAAGTGCGACGAAGCGCAACCGATATGCAGAGCATGTCAGAAATCAGCGCGTAATTGCGTTTACCCTCAACAAGAAAAGCATGGCGACGCTGGCAATGCGCCAGGTCGTGAGGAGCAGTCGAGCTCTAACGCCACCCAGAATGCTCGGCCAGCCGACACAGACGAGCTGGGACATGGTGATTCTCGATTCATTCAGGCCCGTTCCGAAAATTCTATAAGCGAAGACACGGCTAGGGTGAATACAGGCGACACCGAAGAGCCGCAGGCTGGCGTTGGCGCTCTGGCAGCGGATGTAGGTGGCGCCAATGAGCAAATGCCACACGATATCCCTGGGATATACTCACCACGGCCTCTGGGATTCCCATCAAACTTTCCAGGTAATGATCTAGAGTCAACCAATCAAAGGCTCGCCGAAGCACAGGCGATATATGATCCTGAGCTTTTCGACTTGAGTCCCGGATCGTCACTGGATGGCTGGCCTTTTATTTCTGCCGAAGCTGCGTCTCGATGGTGGTTTGAACTCCTGGCATCGGATGTTACCGGTGCTCAGCTGGCGGTCCCAGCCAGGAACGACCTTGATGAAGGGTACGGCCAAGTTTCGAGCGCTTCATTCCAGCAAGCTCCCGTCTATACTTCGACAGGCAAGGCCATACATGACACCCTACCAGCTTGCCGCCCCAACACGTTTGACGATAATGAGATTGCATTCTCGCAGCAGGAACTCGAACTTTTTCGCCATTTCGTTGTCCGCCTCAGCGGATGGATTGATATCACTGATCCTGACGGGCACTTTTCTACCATTGTTCCCCAGATGGCACTGAGAAACCAAGGTCTTGCGAGTGCAATCCTTGCGTTGTCCGCTCGGCACTTATCGCTGAAACCAACTTCGCTAGATGGCAACACCCCACTTCAGATTGATCAAACCTTAGCAGTCCAGTATTACAACGAGACTTTGAGGTATTTGCGGCGCGAAATGGACAACGAAGCTTTCCTCACAAGTGACGAGCTCTTAGCGACGGTGCTTATCATCTCTACCTATGAGATGATTGATGGACCTGGGGGGTCGTGGGAAAAGCACCTGAAGGGTGTCTTCTTGATCCAGCGGTCGCAGCTTATCCACGGCGAATCTGAAGGTCTCAAGAAACGCATTTGGTGGGCGTGGCTAAGGCAAGACATTTGGGCTGCCTTCAGGAGCAGACGAAGGATCTTCAGCTTCTACAAAGTAAACCGCCCATGTCCTTCGCTCACTTTCTGGGAGCTGGTGGACAGGGCGATCTTCATCCTCGGGCAATGCGTCAACTATGCAAGCAGCAAGGAAGAGCAGAACGGACATGCCAACTTGCAGCAAAGACTTGACCATTCCGTAGAGATGCGAGCAAAGCTGGACGAGTGGCGGCTGTGCTTTGAAGAGTATGATCGACGCCTACCTACTACATCACATGCAAATTTGGCCTTTCAGCCAATATGGATCAACCCCCCGGCCGCCAGTGAGACTTGCAAACTTTTACTGTAAAACGGCTGTGCAGCTAACAACATTTAGGTCTTGCGATCCAAGTGCATCACTTCTCGAAGCTGCTCCTTCTAGAACACACGCCCGCAGTCGGCGGTCTGAAAGAGCTTGCAAGTCGAAAGGGCATTCTCAAAACGTCCATCGACATCATTTGTGGGCTTGCATGTTGCACGACGGAAGACGGGCCATTGATCGTATCAACGCAGTGTGTTTTCGGTGCTGGGCGGCATGTGCATGATGCTGCGAGAAGAGCACACATTATAGATATTCTTCGGTCTCATCGCGAGCGGACAGGTTGGCCGGATTCCGATATCGCCGAAGAACTCAAGCAGGCGTGGGATGAGGAAGACGGACTAGCTTCTTAAACAAGTTCATGTTCTATGAAGTAGGCATCGAGACGACTGTAATTGACTTGAAGGCCATTTCGGCAAGCACAGTGTGCCATGAAGAACAGATTCCCGCGAAACCACATCCGAAGCATCGGCTAAGTGCCATTCGAACCTCGAGACGAGGGCGCAGCTGGTATCGTGTGGAGATAGCCCTACTTCGCACCGGGTTCCTCGTTTGGTTGCATCGCGTCCTCGGCTAATGATCCATTTCGATGATTTTGGAACCGATTTTCTTTACTCCATATTCCGTTGCCGATGGATCACTCCAAGAATCGAAACACCGTATTGTCACTTTGGCAGCATCGCAGTGGTGAGGGACGTCAAATCCCCCTTCGCTCACGCCGCTGTCCTTCCGGAGCTTGACGTATTTGCACCACTTCCCAACAAAACGATGGCTGGTCTTCTCGCAGGAAAGTCTGCGGCCATCACTGGGGGCGTCACCGGCATTGGACGTGCGATAACCCTTGGATATCTGCGACAAGGCGCCTCAGTAACTGTCAATTTTCTGGGAGATGCGGCTTCGGAGAAGCATTACGAGAGCTTGCTCAAAGAAGCACCTGCGGGTAGCAAGCTGCATGGTATACCCGGGGATATTGGCAAGAAGGAAACCGGCGAAGCAACAGTTAGAAGTGCTGTAGACCGCCACGGAGGACTTGACATCTTTGTCGCCAATGCCGGCGTCAGCCAATTCCGAGACTTCTTAACGTAAGTAGGTGCAGTGCATTTCAAGAAGAACGAAGCGTTTGCTAACAACTTTCCAGACTTGAGCAAGAGACACTCGAGTCACACATTCACTGCAACATCAAAGGGACTTTCTGGTCAACTCAAGCAGCAGCAAAACAGATGGTCGCGCAAAATCGGGGCGGAAGCATTATTGGCATCTCATCTATCAGCGCTCACCTTGGCGGAGCGCAACAGGTGCATTACACGCCCACGAAGGCCGCCATCCTCAGTATGATGCAGTCCGAAGCTTGTACTCTCGGTAAGTATGGAATTAGGTGTAACACCCTCCTTCCAGGCACCACAAGAACACAATTGGCAGCAGGCGATCTTGCCGTTGCAGAGAAGCTCAAATATTTGGAGTCACGCACGCCGTTGGGAAGGGTCGGTGAGCCTGAGGATATGGCTGGCCCGGCGATTTTTCTAGCAAGTGACTTGAGTAAATGGGTTACAGGAGCGCAGCTATTATGCGATGGCGGAATCTCAATCTCTTTGCAATAAAGACGGTGCTGCAGAATTTCAGCAGCACTGTCCATGTATGCACCATTTGTGTCTGTGAAAAAAGCCATCATTCCATCTAAGTTGCGATTTTTCATTATCAAGACTGTTGTAGATAAGGCTATCCCGGCTCGAGAAAGGCAATTGATTACTCGTTACGGCTGGATTGATCTCCCCCACCTGGAGCTCCAATGAACTTATTTCGGGGAACGTGGCAAGTCGGAAGACTCCACCCACGAAGACTCGTGCGGAGACGACTAGCTTGACTACCTTAGACTCAGTTACATCCAACCATCAAAAACATATTCAAGGAATTCATTGCGGGATCGCTATTTGACCTTGTTCATTGCACGCCCGCCACTTCGCCTCATGGCTGCCTCAAATATCTATTCCAGCATCCTCCGCTATGACCGAAAAGCAGCAGCAAACGACATCAAATACTCACCTACCGGCTTCTCACCAGACACTCCAGGATTCGTAGTATACGACAACACTTTTGAGGAACTTTTGGGAAACTCGCCAAAATTGACACTTATCGAATCACGATCTGACAAATTCGCCCATGAAGCCGGGGTCTACATCGAACGGAATGACAGAAATTATTTTACTTCAAACTATCAATCTGGCAAGACCACAGAGATTTACTCAATCGACAGCCGAGCACAAGACCTACAGGAGCACCATTTTGAAGACGTACTAAACCCTAACGGCGGCTGCTGCTACGATGGAAAGATCTTGTTCTGCAGCCAGGGAGATCTCACTACGCCTTCAGCTTTAGTCTTGGTGGACCCTCTCACGTCCAAATCGGAGGTCTTGCTCAACAACTTCCACGGGCGACAGTTCAATAGCATCAACGACGTGGTAGTTCACCACCAAACCAACGAGATCTGGTTCACCGATCCGACGTACGGCTATGAGCAGGCATTCCGCACATCACCACAACTTCCAAGCCAAATTTACCGATTCAACCCAGAATCTGGCGAGGTATCTTGCGTCGCGGACGGCTTTGAGCAATGCAATGGCCTTTGCTTCAGTCCCGACTACAAGAAACTTTACGTCACAGACACTGGAGCAGTGCAGGCTCACGGCACACCCGGGAATGGGCATAATTTCTCGCTCAACCCGCGCCTGCCCAGTGCTATATACGAGTACGATGTCGTTGATGATGGCACTCGACTAGCTGGTTGGAGAATGCTGGCATTCTGTACCGAGGGGGTGCCTGACGGTATTAAATGCGATACAGCCGGCAATGTTTACTCTGGATGCGGAGATGGTGTCCACGTTTGGAATAGGAGAGGCTCTCTTATCGGCAAGATTTATGTCGGCAGTGTTGTGGCCAATTTCAATTTCGCACGAGGTGGGATGTGGATTCTTGCGGAAGAGAGACTGTTCTTCGCTGAGCTGGGAGAGCGTGGAGCATTGGCTGTGGTTGAAGGTCATTAGATTGATGGCTGCCGGATGTGCGATACAATTTCCGGCATGGTAGACATGTATGCGTATATGTTATTCTTCATTATCCTAGAAAGCATTATTCTTGCTTGACAGATGCTGCGGAAGAGCCGGAAGTGAGCTCCAAGCCACGTGATCCTTATCGTGTTGTAACGATAGCAGATAGGACAAAAGGTCATGCCGTCATGAACGTTGATGATGTTTCCCCTCTCTTCCGCCATGCAGAACAACATGCAGACCGACATATTCTATAGGGTAATTCAATGGCATCACTTCCCCTCCCCTGAACGGTACGACCAGTCGGTGTGTAGGGGAATGATGCCGGCACAGAGAATAAGCCTTTGCTTAGGACAGATCAGTATTATCTATAGGGTAATCTGGGGTAAGTTATAGGGTAATCTGGGGGGGCAGCAGCAGCTAAAGAACCGTTGATATGCGATTCGAAGCGCGCGCCCTACACACGCCCTCACACAAACTCAACCGGGCCTGTGACAGCAGCAGCACCAATCCTCGCACATCCATTCTCACCGGACCGGCAATGTTTGCGCCGCGAGCTCTGCTTGCCAGGAAGAGGCCAAGTATACAAACCTCTGCCCTTGCCTCACCCTGTTGCTTTTTCCCTGCTCTTCCTCCTCCATCATCTTCCTCTCCCCTCTTCAATTGCCATCTCCCACCCATATACCCTTCCCTAAGAACAAGAGCAAGAAACATGGTCACCGCCACCAACAATGCCCCTGCCTACGTGCAGCAGAACATCGAGCACGAGGCTCAACACCAATCCAATGGCACCACCAAAGTCAACAACTGGGCCCAACCAGGCCCAGCAGCATTCGACTTCCGCAGTATATTCGTCCCAGACCTCCCACGACCCATTGAACACCCAACCTCTAACCCTCCCCCCTCCCAGGCGACATCGTCACAACGCCCACCTCCCGCATGCTCGCCGCCATCGCCAGCACCACCCTGCTAGACGACGTAATGGACGGCGGGGCCGACCCAACCACCAACTCGCTCGAAACCTTCATCGCCGACCTAACCAACAAAGAAGCCGCCCTCCTCGTCTGCTCCGGCACAATGGGCAACCAAGTCGCCATCCGCACCCACCTGACCACACCCCCACACAGCGTCGTAACGGACCACCGCAGCCACATCCTCGAATGGGAAGCCGGCGGCGTGGCCGCCCTGTGCGGCGCGCTGGTCAAGGGAGTCGTGCCCGCTAACGGCAACTACCTCACGCTCGAGGACCTGCAGAAATCCTGCATCCTCAGCGACGACGTGCACGCCTGCCCGACCAAGCTGATCAGCCTGGAAAACACCCTCGGGGGCGTCATCACGCCGCTCGCAGAGTGTCGGCGCATGAGCGCTTGGGCGCGCGAGAACGGCATCACAATGCACTTGGACGGCGCGAGGTTGTGGGAAGCCGTGGCGGCGGGCGCGGGCACGCTGAAGGAGTACAGCGATTGCTTCGACAGCATTTCGCTGTGCTTCAGCAAAGGGCTGGGCGCGCCGATCGGCAGCATCCTGGTGGGTACGCAGGCGTTCCGGACTCGTGCAAGGCACATTCGCAAGATGATCGGAGGCGGTTTGAGGCAGGCGGGCGTCGTCACAGCGCCGGCTAGAGTGGCGGTGGAAGACACATTCCTCGGCGGGCTCCTGCAAGCTTCACACGTGCGCGCGCGCCAGATCGCGGACATGTGGGTTGGGTACGGAGGCAAGCTGACCGCGCCGACGGAGACGAACATGGTGTGGTTTGACCTTGCTCACGCGGGGACGAATGCGAAGAAATTCATCAAAGATGGTGAGAGGGTTGGTTTGAGACTTATGGGTGGTCGCCTGGTGGTGCATTACCAGATTAGTGATGAGGCGATGGTGAGGCTTGATGAGCTTATGAGGGTTGTGTTGAAGGGGAAGAAGGCTGATGGGAAGGTTGAGCTGGGAGCGGAGAAGTTGGCTATTGAGGCTGAGTAGACGCCTGATGAGGAGATGGGATGAGAGGTTAAGGTATGGTATGCCTGTTTGCTTTGTCTCTTCTCAGTTTCAAGATACATAGATGTTATATACGACTTTTCTCAAACGAAACGTGACAAGACGCGCGCCTTTGGAGATATGAGCAGTGTGCAAAGATAGAAGGAAATCCTCATGTGCGGGAAATCATAATGTAAAGCGGTGGCAAGCACATCTTCCGTTCATTAGTTGCTCATGCGAGCTGTCCCCTCCAAACACTTGCTCCGATGTAATGTGTTCTTCATGCTGTGGAAATCTTCATCTCCAGTCATCACAAGAAAAGAGCGGCAATGAACCCAACAAGTCCAAGGAGGACACCAGACTGAGCGTCAAAGCGAGCAGCGAAAGCAGTAGCCGTAGCAGGGGCTGTGGGAGTGCCGAACAGCGTCACAGAGTGCGTAGCATTCTGCGCGGTGGGAAGGGAGATGGGGAACTGCGTGCTGTTCTGTGGCGGTGATGATGGGCTGGACTGGCTTGGGGTGTTGGTCGAGCTATTGCTGTAGCTGGTTGACGGTCCTGTGATGTTGCCGGATACGGGTGGCAGGGTCACTGTGTGAGTGATGCCGGTCGGCGAATCTGAGCTTTGAGATGGGAGAGTGATTGTGTGGGTGGTCTGGTCAGGACGGCCGGATCCTGTGGCATCGGCGGTGTTGGTGGCCGTGTCGCCGGTGGACGAAAACGGCCAGTGGAACGGGACGGAGGACGAGGTACCGGTGCCGGAAGAAGTTGGACCTGGGCCATGGTATGGAGCTGATGACGGGTAGACGGAGGTGGAAGTCGCGTCGGAAGATGTGTTGTCGTCCTCGTCATCGTCTTCGCTGCTCGCACCGCAAGAGCTTTGGATATAGGCGCGAGCGGCTGATGAACAAGAGGTCAGCTAAACTTTCGAAGGCTTGTTGGGATGAGATCACAATACCGTCAAGCTCATTACGACAAGTCAGCCTCGCACTGCGTCCACCACGGAAAACACATTGGCCACTGCTCATGGGGCCAACATCCGAACCGCCAGTCTCTCCCAAGCAGTCCTCATCAGAGAAAACCATGACTCTGCATCCATTGCTGGCACGGATACGGGAGACACCCTGAGCCACGAAGCTCTTGAAGCCATAGGGGCTGTTGGTGCAAGATCCGTTGAGAGGCAGGGTGACGGCGGACCCCTCGTTCTCGGAAGCCTCACTCGGACCGTACGATTGCTGGCAAGAGTACTCTGCCTTGGGCGAGATGGTGACATCGAGGCTGGCGATGAGGTTCTGGGTAGCGGGCGGATTTGGGCAAACTCTGACCAGGCAGGGAGTGAGGACTGAGAGTGCAGACGGAGCACAGAGAGTTGTCTGGGCTTCTGTGAGGCAGGTTTGCTTTTAAGATGTTAGCTTATTGGTGAAGGGTGGAATGGAAGAGACTGACAAGGCAGAAGGGCGTAACCTTCTGGGAGAGGGCGAGTTGGGAACTGGCGAGGATGGTGAGAATGAGTGGAATTGCCATTGCGGGCGGAAGTTGGAGTGTGTCTTTTGTCTTGGGGGGCTTTGAAACGAATGGATGTCCAACTGCGGGACTTGGTGAGAATGGGGTGGTGGGGGGAGATGGGGGACGTTAAGGGGAAGAGGGTGATATTATACGATCTGTTGGTGTAGCCTGCCCTGCCATTGTTACAAAACGAAGAAGGTGCCTTTGGAGGAATATACTCAAAGAGAGAAAGAGGATGTTCAAGGCCTGGAAAGTGTGACTTTGGTGAAGGCAAGAGCCAGGAGGATGTTCATAGACGAGTGTATATCTATCGATGTCAATAGTACCTACTCTGTCTTGATGAGAAGGATGGGATCTATGGCAATGATCATATCGAAATATTGCATTGAGTGTTGGTATAACAGAGGACAGGTCATGTGACGCCGAAGATGAAGTGAAGGCATTAACTTATTACCCTCGGCCTGGAGAAGAAGTCTGGGCAATCATCGTCTCTCCTCCGTGTAGAGTGACGGAGAAAAGCGGAGGTGCATCGGACCCGTGAAGGGGAATCTTAGTTTACCGTGCCCCTGATTGGCTGTAGGGAATCGGCTTCTCATCATCGACACAGCTTGGTTACACTTTTGGCAGCGGCACTACCACAAACACCTCCTCCACCACCACCTCCTCCTCCCTCTCCCTCCAATCTCCCCTCCTCCACATATACCCATTCGGCGTGATTTCAACAGTCGCTGTAGCAGGGCGCAGCTTCTCTCCTCTCCCCTCCACCATCACCGCCGCCACCATGTACTCCTCCGGTATGAGGCAGTTCGGCGCCGCCTCGAGGCTTTCGCGCCAACTCCAAGTCCGTAACTTCTCTCGCACCGCACCCGCCAACAAGATCATCACTCCCAATGGCCCTCTCCGCGCAAAGGAGTCCTCGCCTCTCCTCAACAACAAGTACCCTATCATTGACCACGAATACGATGCCCTCGTCGTCGGCGCCGGTGGTGCCGGTCTGCGCGCCGCCTTCGGTCTCGCAGAGGCTGGTTTCAACACTGCTTGTATCTCCAAGCTCTTCCCTACCAGATCACACACCGTCGCCGCCCAGGGTGGTATCAATGCTGCGCTCGGAAACATGCACAAGGACGACTGGAGATGGCACATGTACGACACTGTCAAGGGTTCCGATTGGCTGGGTGACCAGGACGCCATCCACTACATGACAAGAGAGGCTCCTGCGTCAGTCATTGAGCTCGAGAACTACGGCTGTCCTTTCTCTCGTACCGACGACGGCAAGATTTACCAGCGTGCTTTCGGTGGTCAGAGCCAGGACTACGGCAAGGGTGGCCAGGCCTACCGTTGCTGCGCCGCCGCTGACCGCACTGGACACGCTCTTCTGCACACTCTTTACGGCCAATCTCTCCGCCACAACACCAACTATTTCATTGAGTTCTTCGCCATTGACCTGATCATGGAGGACGGCGAGTGCAAGGGTGTCATTGCCTACAACCAGGAGGACGGCACTCTCCACCGCTTCCGTTCCCACCACACTGTCCTCGCCACTGGTGGTTACGGCCGTGCTTACTTCTCTTGCACTTCTGCCCACACTTGCACTGGTGACGGTATGGCTATGGTCGCTCGTGCTGGTCTTCCCAACCAGGATCTGGAGTTCGTCCAGTTCCACCCCACTGGTATCTACGGCGCTGGCTGCCTGATCACCGAGGGCTCTCGTGGTGAGGGTGGATACCTCCTCAACAGCGAGGGTGAGCGCTTCATGGAGCGTTACGCCCCTACCGCCAAGGATCTTGCTTCTCGTGACGTCGTCAGCCGCAGCATGACCATGGAGATCCGTGAGGGCCGTGGTGTCGGTCCCGACAAGGACCACATCTACCTCCAGCTTTCTCACTTGCCCGCCGAGATTCTCCACGAGCGTCTGCCTGGTATCTCTGAGACTGCTTCTATCTTCGCTGGTGTTGATGTTACCAAGCAGCCCATCCCTGTCCTTCCCACCGTCCACTACAACATGGGTGGTATCCCCACCAAATACACCGGTGAGGTCCTGACTGTGGACGATGCTGGCAATGACAAGGTCGTTCCCGGTCTCTTCGCTTGCGGTGAAGCCGCCTGTGTCTCCGTCCACGGTGCTAACCGTCTCGGTGCCAACTCTCTTCTCGACCTGATCGTTTTCGGCCGTGCCGTTTCTCACACCATCCGCGACAACTTCTCTCCCGGCAAGCCCCACAAGCCTCTCGACGCCGCCGCTGGCGCCGAGGCCATCCAGACTGTTGACGAGGTCCGCACTGCCGACGGCCCCATGAGCACCAACGATGTCCGCAACGCCATGCAGAAGGTCATGCAGAGTGATGTCTCCGTCTTCAGGACTGAGGAGTCCCTCCAGGAGGGTGTCAAGAAGTAAGTTTGATTTACTGTACCTTCGCAATCTAAAGCATTGAACTAACAAATTCTTTAGGATCCACGAGGTCGACCAGATGTTCTCCAAGGTCGGCACCAAGGACCGCAGCATGATCTGGAACTCTGACCTTGTCGAGACTCTCGAGCTCCGCAACCTTCTCACCTGCGCCGTTCAGACCGCCGAGGCCGCCGCCAACCGCAAGGAGTCCCGCGGTGCTCACGCCCGTGAGGACTACCCCGACCGTGACGACGAGAACTGGATGAAGCACACTCTCACCTGGCAGAAGAAGCCCCACGGTGAGACCAAGCTCGGCTACCGCGCTGTTGTCGGCACCACCCTCGACGAGGCCGAGTGCCCTAACGTCCCTCCCTTCGCTCGCAAGTACTAGATGTATTATGTTGGGAGAGGCAAGTGGAGGAATTTGTATGTGGAAGTCATTTATTGAGTCTCATGGAGAAAGAGACTGGGAGGATTCTTGTGTACAGCTAAGCCCGAATTTTCATTTCCCGTTTAACTTTGTTGATACCGAACCGTCTAATGGAATGGTTTGAAAAAGAATTTTGCATCTCCAATTCTCAGCCCATCTTGTGTCGTCATGCTTCCTCTTTTCTTCGTCTTTGGCTGATTTATCGATTTGAAAAATTAGCTTCTGCTGCTCTGAAGCAAATGACATGGTCTATGGAACTACTGACGAAAAGCAGTTGCATTGCCGCAAAACGGCTTAGCTGGCGACTGCATATTACTTACGCCGGATGGCGGCTGGCTTCGGAAAACTCCATAGACCTACTTGGCTAATGCAATCAGAATGTGGTTGCAAAGGGTCTTGAAGCCAACACATCATGGTTCACTTGATGCACGACTTGCAGCGATCGGACCAAGACTACACCGCTCTGCACGTAAATCGGCAAGTGGCATACCTACCCTACGCATGAAGCAAACACCGTCTAGGCTTCCGTTGTTTCACATCATTTGACCTTACGAGCCACGGCACTGCTCGTGCGAGAACACATCAATCCGCAGGCCTTCCAGGTCTCGTTGGGTGACTTTCAACTTCAAAAGGAATTGTCTCAATCACGGTCTCGGTCTTGAACACTCGGGGCTCTCTTTCATCGACCAGGTATCAGTCAGTCAGCTTCCACGTCTCACTAGGACTTCGCGCAAGTCTCAGGAGACATTCCGGGCACGAATGATACTGAGCTTTTTCATTGGTCCGATATTTACCTTGAGCTGTCAAAAGCCTTGAAGTCGGAGCCCTGGGTGCCCAAGGAGCTAGCTCGCCTACACAACGACATGGCAGACATGAGCATGGTTCTGTGGGATCTCGCACTCGATGCGGGTGCTGATCATGACCACTACGCCAACTCAATAGGCGTCTACGTTTATTGCGGGCATTTGGACGTGGCGCGTGAGGCGGAAAGAGCTCGAGCCTTTGAGGGGATAAGGAAATCGATTGCGGATGGCTCTGCGGATGAGACAATTTGTTCTAAGCTGGAGGATGCAAGGACTGTTGTTTTCTGTTGATTGTTATCAGAGTTTGCGATTATAGTAATAATACAAGGTGTGTCAGTTCATTATAATAGCAATCGATCGACAAGCCCGCACTTGATGAAGGAAGCTTGGTCCTCTTCCGACACCGTCATTCATGGATGAGCAAAGTGCCTCCACTTCCCCAATAATTCTCACTGACTCCAGCTGGAGACAATCCGTGCAACCGTTTCTCACCCCATCCGCCCTCCACTCATCCTGTGTAGTCTTTTCTCTTTTTCTCGTTTGCTTATCTTGCGAGCAGAAGAGTCATTTCTCCCTAATTCACTCCCTGGGATCACAGTCTGGACTCATCTCCTGGAGGAAGCTTCATATAAGAATCCCTCTGCTCGCCAATCCCACCACTACCAACCGCCGATAAGCGCCTGTGCGACGTGAGACCTGCCCAACGACGCGCACCTTTTCTGCATCACCTCTGCTCCAGCAATCATGATGCAGCGCAACGCAGCAAACCCTTCATTCCATTCCTCCACCCTCACTCCCGGCGACAGCGACGACGAAAGCCAGTCAGACCTGGCCGTCTCCTCCGGCGACGATGCCAGCGACGTCGAAGCCAATGAGCTGAGGCACGAATCGAGCGGACTTTCGCGCCGCGCGACCCAGGATTTCCAACACGAACGTGAAGGTGTCGAGGGAAGAGAAGGGCGCATGCCCGAAGATCCGCTCTCCAAAAGCACAAACACTCTGGACGGAGACGGACCAGTCCTGCTCAATCGCGATAGGCAAAAGCGCACCACCCACTACAACTACCAGCTCGAGAAGCAGATGAGCCACGTCGAAGCCAAGCAATTCTATCAGAACCAAAGAGGTGGCCCAGCCGGCATGGACAGCCAGATCAACAGCCCTGTTGCGAGCCGCAGCCCTGTCGCAAAGAGTAGGACCTTTTCGAGTTATGCAGGCGGCGATGCCAACGCTTTTTCTCGCTCTGGTAGCCTGAGGAGCCTGCAGAGCGCTGCTGGCGCTGGTTACAAGAGTGCGCTGCCACTTGGCTTGAGCGATCCGAACAAACATCCCAACGCTGCGAACGTACAGACGCCGGGACTGGGTCTGTTCGAACAGCCGGACTGGCCGATTCCTCCTCAGCAAGGACCACCGCAGCCTGAAGCGCTGGAGAAGGCGAGAGATGCCTACTACAATGCAGACCGAGCTGCAGAAGCACACGAACACCACCCCGGTTTGCCTCACGAGTCAAAGCCGCTCTTGGAGAAGGAGGGCATTCACGGTGCCGGTGCTGGCGTAGGAATTGAGGCGGCGAATGACAGCAGCGTCAATTCCGAGCTGCAGACAATTTACAGCAACATTCAGAAAGTGATGGATATTCGACACAAGTACATTCGCCTTTCGCTTCAAGGGCCTGAAGATAACCCCCGTGATGAGCCGGGTTGGAACATCTATCCTCCCATGCCCGAACCCGTTTGGAGCCAGGATGGGCAGAGAAGCGGGCTTTCTGCACAGAACAGCACAGATAAATCTAGCACAGACAGCAAAGGCATCACGCCTAAGCCACACTCGAAAGACCAACAAGGTAGACCAGACGGTCAGCCGAGAAAGTTCCGTAAGATGGGACATGACATTGGTGAGGATTTCGAGCTCGACGACTGCCTTCCTGTGCCCGGTGAGGAGGAGATGACTTACAAGCTCGACCCGACCGGCGTCTATCAAGTCTATGAGACAACTGAGTCGTCCGATCTCCACGAGCCTATTATTCATATCCCGACCATTCGCGAGTTCTACATGGATCTTGATCAGATCTTGAACGTATCCTCTGATGGTCCCAGCAAGAGTTTTGCATTCCGCCGCTTGCAGTACCTTGAGGGCAAGTTCAACCTCTACGTTCTTCTGAACGAGTACCAGGAAGTGGCCGACACCAAGGCCGTGCCTCATCGTGATTTCTACAACGTAAGGAAGGTCGACACGCACGTCCACCACTCTGCTTGCATGAATCAAAAGCATTTGCTGCGCTTCATCAAGAGTAAGATGAAGAAGAGCCCAGACGAGATTGTCTTGTACAGAGACGGCAAGCACTTGACGCTGAAGGAGGTCTTCGAATCGATCAACTTGACGGCCTATGACCTTTCCATTGACACTCTGGATATGCACGCGCATGTTGACTCCTTCCATCGCTTCGACAAGTTCAACTTGAAGTACAACCCCGTCGGAGAGAGTAGGTTGCGTACCATTTTCTTGAAGACAGACAACTACATCCATGGCCGCTACCTCGCTGAGATCACGAAGGAAGTCATCAGCGATTTGGAGAGCAGCAAGTACCAGATGGTTGAATGGCGTATTTCGATCTATGGTCGCAGCCTCGACGAATGGGACAAGCTTGCCGCCTGGGTCGTTGATAATAAGCTCTTCTCGCCCAATGTCCGCTGGCTTATTCAAGTCCCACGTCTGTTCGATGTGTACAAGTCTTCCAACTTGATGGACAACTTTGAGCAAATCGTCGTCAACCTCTTCCAACCTTTGTTCGAAGTGACAAAGAACCCGGCTTCGCACCCGAAACTGCACATCTTCCTGCAGCGCGTGATCGGCTTCGACACCGTCGACGACGAGAGCAAGACTGAACGTCGTATCTACCGCAAATTCCCGTTGCCCAAGGAGTGGAACACCTACCAGAACCCGCCTTACAGCTACTGGATCTATTACCTGTTCGCCAACATGGCTTCGCTCAACGTCTTCCGCAAGCAGCGTGGCTTCAACACTTTCGTCCTCCGCCCTCACTGTGGTGAAGCTGGTGATGTAGACCATCTCGCTGCTGCTTTGCTCTGCTGTCATAGTATCAGCCACGGTCTTTTGTTGCGCAAGGTGCCCTTGTTGCAATACATTTTCTACCTGGAGCAAATCGGTGTGGCCATGAGTCCTCTCAGCAACAACGCACTGTTCTTGGCTTATGAGCGCAACCCATTCTTGCAGTACTTCCGCCGTGGTCTGAATGTCAGTTTGTCGACGGATGATCCGCTTCAATTCGCTTTCACCAAAGAACCTCTGATCGAAGAATATGCCGTTGCCGCGCAAATCTACAAGCTCTCTGCTGTGGACATGTCCGAGCTGGCCAAACACTCTGTCGTTCAGAGTGGTTTCGAGCACAGCGTCAAACAACGCTGGCTGGGTAAGGACTACCATCTCCCTGGCGTTGCAGGCAACGACATGGCCAAGGTCAACGTCCCCAACATCCGCGAGGCCTTCCGCCACGAAACCTGGCTTCAAGAAGTAGCAATGATCGACCGCTACTCGCACCCGACCGTCCCCTCGCAACGCACATTGAGCACCACCAACCTCCCACCCGGCGCCGTCAACACCGGCACCACCAACACCGCCGCCCCTCCCAGCCCTACGCAGAGCATGAAAACAAACCCCTCTGCCACAAACCCGCTCAACATCGACACGGCAAACTACCGCCCCAACAACAATACCTACAACTCCGCCGCCCCTCCCCGCTCCTACAACCGCAACACCCCTTCCTCCCGCTTCCCAGGGGCTTCCACTCCCACAGGCCCTGACCCGCAACACCAACAAGACGGATCCATCTCCCCCACCGCTCAACGCAAACACGCCACAGGCCAGACCGGCAGCCTAACCTTCCAACCCCCCATCCTCGCCTCCCACAACCCACCACCGCAACCCTCCGGCTCCGAAATCCCCGTCCTGCAATCCACGCCCGTGCAGTCCAGCGGCTCCACAGTCCACGATTTCGGCTCTCTGTCCGCCGCGCCCAAGATTTTCCCCGGCGTGCTCGACAACCGTCGCAGGAGAAGCAGTTTGGCGAAGAGTGTGGATTACAGCGCTGGAGAGGACATGGCTAAGAGCCAGGAGCTGCGCAGGGATGTCGACGATGCTTTGAGGGATATGGAGACGGGGATTGAGAGTGAGGGTGATGATTGATTTCGATGTTGGTGGTGAATTTGAGAGGATAATGTCTTGTTCTTTTCGGTATCTGGGAAGGGGATTGGATGGGATGGAATGGATTGTAGGATAGGACAGTGGCGGGTTTCTCGGGTCGAATTGGATTGGGGATCTGGCTTTCTCATTTCGATGATGATGGGTTGAGGAGGGCTTTAATGTTTTACCTCGTTGGTCACGAATTATGGGGGATTTTCTCTTGGGTCAGTCAACTCACGCTTGCTTTGCTCTTGATACGAAGACTTCTTTCTCCGCTCCATAGCCCATAGATTAAATGATTCTACCCTTTAATTAAAGTTGAACAAGAAAGAGAAAAAGTGCTCCATCATGCTTGCCTTTGCATTTCTTCGAACATTTAGGGCACACATCATGTGACGATCGTTCAAGCGTTGCTTTTGTCTTTCACGAAGATAAAATATTGCTTAGATTATTGCTATTCAAAGCTCTGAGGGCAACGATCATGAACGTGCCCGTTCAATTAGTTCCCAAATGATACCAAAGCGCTCAGAAAGCCGCCAATAATAAATTTCGTAAAGCTGTGTTTGCTCCCGCACAGCCTCGAAACAATGCTGATGTGAAACCCCAATACAGTAGTCCGTTCGCCAATCCCTCCAAATTCATCCGAGCATATTGTCCAGCATTCAGGCGTTAGGTGAAGTAGGACTAGATTGCTTCGACCGTACGATAACCGAATTGTATCTAAGTGTGGGATCTTTGCCAGGCAATAGATCTGTATCTCTGGCAGATTGTAAATCTATCCAAGCAGCTCGTGTTGGCGCAGATACTCGCGAACAAGATCGAAGCTCGGTTTGAGATCAACCACGGATCCAACACTGCCCCACTTCACTCCCCAAGAAGAAAGCAGACCGTAGACGATGGCGTAAGGTTGGATGAAAGATTTGACACCGGCAGAAATACCGGACAATCCCATGGATCTCCCTAGGAATGCTGTAGGGCCGAGGATGAGGAACGTGATTTGGACCAGAAGAGTAAACCGGATCTGGCAATCGGCCAGATTGATGAGTGTTTTCGAGGCGTAGCTGTCGAGTAGCAAGGGGGCGATCTCCTTCAAGATAAGAGATGTAATGAGGACGTCGAGGAAGGTTGAGATGCAGCGTAAGCTCCAAGAGCCTGTGGGTGTGACTGGCGGTACTTCCTTGGTTTTCCATGGTGTGGGCTGTTGAAGGCAGCGCGGACAGTTGTCACTCTCTGCGAGCGTGGCGCGAATGCAGTCGTTGCGGAAAGCGTGAGAGCAGGTCAGTCGGACTAGGTCGGTGAATTCGCTATGGCAGATAGTGCATTGCACCCCTCGTGGAGCTCGACAAGGCTTGATGAGGTGGTCGAGAGCTTCTGTCACCGTTGCAGGTTGGCTTGACCTTAGGAAGGGCCCCACAAAGTGCGTAAGCCAGGTGAAAGGTCCAGTGGCGTGCAGTAGAGGAAGTAGCAGTAGTTCAATGAAGGAGGCGAGAGACAATGCGTCTGCTAATACCATCTCGGGTAGGCGAACTTGGAAGCCAGGACCGAAGAAGTAGGTTCGGGTTTCGAAGCCAAGGGGGATGTTGACCTTGTACAGAGGGAACAGTGCCCATAAGAGCGATCCCATCGCCACGGCTTGGAGGATAGACTGGAAGGTTGGCATGTTGGTGGCTTCTCCTCTTAGGACAAGTGCTGTAGTGGCCTGGAATGAATGAACGGTGTCGAAGGTCTTTGGGTGCAAATAATGTAAGGTAGCGCGAAGAAGTACAGTTCTTAAGTGTAGATGGCTGAGTATTTGGAGATTGTTAGACAAAGAAATGGAAGGCGAAGAAATCAGAACTGTTTTCTTTGTGATCATACCCGTCGACAGACGTGAAGTGTCTCAAAGCTGCACGTAACCCTTTAGACACGTAGCAAACACGCAAAGTGAATTGCAACAAGACGAATCTTACGAATGTCATGTCTGAGACGATGTGGTAATGCCGGAAGGTTTTGGCCTCAGCCATTGTCGCAAAGTGACCTCAAGTCGGTATGTTGGCGCTTACGGCTTCACTACACGCAACAAGGCAGGATAATATTGATTAAACTCAAGCTTCAATAGCCTGCGTGTGTGAGGTCTTGGACATACACAGACTTTGGAAAGAAATACTAGTTCGTTGTCTACATACAAATGTAAGCTTTTTGTCTATCGAGTCGTTGTTGGCACTCATAAGCACTTCTCTTCACGCGAGCGCAGCACCAAAATCTCAGCTGTATAGCGCAGCTCCCACTCTGGTAGCTGCGGCTCAGTTCCGCAATTGTTGTGGTATATCTGTAGAACATGGATTGTCGAAGGTCAAGACGATCTTGTCGACATTCGCCTTTGTTTTTGCCCAGAAAACTCCCACCGTCCAGGTTCGAAGGCAGTGTGTCCTCGATCTCAGCGTCTCTCTGCAATGTGTGTAAAAGCCGGTTCGATCATTGATATCGGCGCAGGTCTCGAACATACTCCAAACAAGCAGTTACAACTGGCCCACGAATATTGTAACCACCATTCCACCAATGACACACGCCAAAGAGCACTGCATAATTGCGAATCATGCTGATGTTCTCATCGGCCAATCCAGACAAGCCCACCTGTCTACCCAGCAATTCTATGGGCCCGGCGATTGCTAGAGAGACCGAGACCACGGAATTGAATATCAGCTGCAGAAGAGATACATGTTTGAAGGCTTCCACGGCATCTTGGTTGATGAGCAAGCGGAGTACGAAGAACGCCAGACCGTAGATGATCAGTGAGTCCACAAGAGGAGCGATGCAGCGGAAGCACCAGATAAGTTCTTCCACAATTATTGCATCCCTTGGCAATTCTCGAACTTTCGGCTTCTGGCGGCAGAGCGGGCATTCTTCAAGAGTGGCTAGAGTACGAAGAGCACAGCCATTGCAGAATACGTGCGAACAAGATAGTTGGACCGGATCGGAGAAATTGTTACGGCAAACGGCGCAGACTTCCCCTTGGGGCACCGGACAGCGCGTTAGCAGCAGCCTGAGGAGTCTTGCCGGTGAATTTGGACGGTGCAAAGAAGGGTTTGCGGAGAGTTCCAGTTTGTTCGCATAGTGATTCGTTGGGCCCATTATGTATAGCAAAGGAATCCAAGTCAGGGAGATAGCGATGCCCAACAATAAGGATTGCACCAGCCCTATCACGAGTGTGTAGATGTCGTACACAATCAGAAAGTTGTCTGGCCCAATGAGATCCGCGAGAGCTTTCGCATTGCACCCAGAGGACGGGCAGAGCTTATTAAAGGTCGCAGTGCTGAAGGTCGCAATGAATTACTGAGTAGCTTTGGCGCCACACAAAGCGCAGACTGCCAACAGAATCGATGCCGTCGTGAGAACCCCAAGAAGAAAACGTCGAAAAGCCATGGTGATGAATCTTTGAGAGTGCGGTTGAATTGGATCGCTTGAGCAGGAGGCAGCCGTATGTACCGGAATTAGTGGAATTGGCGTTGATCTAAAGAACAGGCGAAAGGTGGTAATTCGGGAATGCGGAATGATCGTGAATAGAAAGTGGTTTTTGTCGCGACCAAAACAAGATATACTAGGTGTGCACAGAGTCCAGACCGCACTCTTTGTTTCTGCGATCAGGCAAATAGCGGACGCAAAGCGCCATGAAGCTCATGTGAGGCCTCCATGTACAATGCAAGGTGAACTGCAACATGCATCTACCCAGCTCACCATGTCTCAGTAACCATATTCACTCCAGCTTCCTATCGGGACACCATATCCAGTATCCGCCTATGAGCCTCTGTACGTCGTATAACTCCACGGCCCCAACAAAAGCGGCACATGATAATGTTCCTCATCTTTCTTCGCCGCGAACCTCAGTTCCACCTCTGGCCAGAAAGTCTTTCCCTTTCCAAAGTAGCTCTCCGTATCAAATGTCAAACTCCAAATCATCTGCTCATCGGCAGCCAGCTGGCTCTTGACCCGCTCCACAAGCGCGTTCATGTCCGTGGAAGAGCTCCATGCAGGCACGCGGCCGTCGCTATTTGTCGTCGCGGTCCAGTGGGAGGTAGTGGCTTGGGATGGAGAGACGAGCTTGAGTTTGACAGAAATGTTGGCACCCGGTTTGCCGGCGACGGTGTCTAGAACATGGCAGGTTATGAAGGGTCGTTGTTGTTGTTGAGCCATGGCGGGGTTTGTGGTTGGGTTTTGCGGAGAAGGGAGCTGGTTTGAGAGAATCTGCAGCCTGCTTTGAGTGGTGTTCACAGGGTTCATGTACTTTGAGTGATGTGAGAGGCTTAGGAGGTGATATGTCCATGTGGTGATGGGCAAATGATTATCTTATATTACAATCATGTCAACAGTTCAGCAGTGGTGGGGTGCTCTCGTCGGAGCTGGCCGACGCTGTGATTCAATTGCCGACTCGCCGAAGATAAAGATGTCGATTGAAGCATCACTTAACGACATAAATCCTTGCCAAAACGAAAGGAGCGATCAATGCAGTTAGTCTTTACTCTTCGGAGTCTTTTTTGAAAATATATGTAATTTGGTGAGACAAGAACGTAAAAGCAGTCCACGCTAAATGGTTGCTCCAAATCGATGCGAATCAATCAACATCAAGTCCTACAATGCTTAGAAGAGACAAGAAGCAAAACGATTGAAGTAAAAAATATTTTCATTGGCATGGTCGTCTCAAGTATGTACTAACTATTCCGAAAGATACCAGTACCATTAACTTTCGTGATATTGCAGCACTTGCTCCAACGAAAGTGGTCCCTCATTGCAACGCAATGCCGCCAGAAGAAGAAAAAAAGGTATCACCGCAAACCACCACCGACGAAGATCTATGTATAGAAAGGAAAGAAGAATAGAAAGGAATAACGGAAAACCAAATCAAAACGTCGCATCGTAGAACCAGTACTCGGCCGCGTAAGGGATCTCAACCTGCTCGTCCCCACTGCAGCTCGCTGGAGGCTTACCACCAGCAGTCCAGACGCGGTAGACGGACAGCAAGTCCTGGGAGACACCGGCGTCGTTGTCGATGAGGTAAAGCCAGTCAATGGTGCCGTAGGCATCAGGCTTGAGACCCTTTGCGGAGGTTTTGGGAGCAGAAACGCCAGCGTCTTTCTTGGCTTGAAGCCAGCCGCGGTTGCTTTTTGCGAAGTCGAAGTTGGGGACGCTGGCGGAGTTGAAGTAGTGGTCGCCGATCAGGTTGAGTTTGAGTGGGTTGGTCTTTTCGTTGCTGCAGTCTGATTTTTGGAGGTAGAGCTTGGAGAGGCTGTCCTTGGTGCTTGGCTTGACAAGGCTGGCGATGTCGTACAAATCGGCGACGGCGACGTTGCTGCTGTAGGTGCCCGTGGTAGAGTTGCAAGTGTAGTTCTGGGTACCGACACCGAGGGCAATGATGGATGGCGACGATGTTGGAGCAGGCAGGCCAGGTGATACTGCGGCGAGGTCAAGGGTCTGGACATCGTCTGTTGATCGTTCGGTTGATGGAAGGCAGTAGACCGTTGAGATGAGACCCGAAAGGGCAATGAGAGATGATAGAATCGGAGCCATTGTTGTGGAACGAATGTGATGTGATACCTTCAGGTTTGCAAAGGTGATTGGCACAGCGAGGATGTTGTTTGGGGGCGATGATGGACGAGATGCAGAAAGTGAGAGCATAAAGGAGATCCTATATACCCAACAGCCTCACCAAGTCCCAACTCACGCGGCGTGAGGCCCAGGTTTAATTCGAGCGGAGAATAGATTGTTCTGCATAACGCTTTGAAGATGGGATCAGCTAAATTCAGAGACGCCGCATGGCGAAGTTTTAGCGTGGATTTCCATGCATCAGCACCCATGTTTGCAGCCGCGCATGCAGCAAAGAGTAAGGTGCATGCGCCTTACTTGGATCTCCGGCTCGGCAGCGCTTACGACACAAAGGGCACCCGTGAGGTTGGGTCTTGGACATGTTCCAAGATCGGCCAGCGTCTATCATCATCATAAAAGCCGTAAAAGCCGCTTGTCCCTTGGGTCTATTTGGAGTTTTCGTCTTGGGAGGGATGCCGAAACTGGACGCCTATGATGATGATCCGTGGAGTGAGCAACGTACAATACGGTAGCATCCATGGTAATCCAGATCCTTTAGGATGCCGCTGCAGGCGCCACTAAGTCTGTTGGTATGCGCCGCAACGTGCCGAACGTGCATATGCCCGCCATCTCGCTACCCACGGAGCTATAGACATGGTAGGTGGCGCAAGAGTAGATGAACTGACAGCTAATGCCAATCCCCACTTGCGATAATGGGCCACGAGAGGTATCTTGAGGCTCTCTGTACGTTAATAGCGGTTGACAAAACCATCTCACTTCGCCGTCTCGTATGCTGATGGTGTTTCCGGAAGATGCTGTCAGACTCGCTGGATTCCTTCCCAGAGCACGCAGATCGATTACAAACTGCGAGTACATCCCGAAGCATGTGGTGAGAAGCATCCGACAAGAGCCATACCTGCGAAGGCGGATGCGAAGAGGAGAATCCAGCAGTGCAGGACAGCAGTAGGCGGGGCGGGGAAGGTCTCCGTCAAGCAAGACGAAAATAGAGCTAATTAGCTCACATGTATTGACCGCTAATCTCTGGAGAAATGCTGCTAAAAATATCTCACCTTCCTTTCTGGGCAGCCAACGTCCTCTGCCGTGATATTTGCTGGCATTCATGCCTGCCCAGAGACGATGTAGACGCCGCAGTCACCTTCGGACGACAATCATTGAGAGCGCCGCATCTACTGAGAGTTGAGTTGGCATGCCCAGTGTCTTGTCTAAGCGATTTGCTGCCATGTGATGGCACTTGTATGTCTTTCGAACCAGCCAAGGCATCCATGCAGCTTCGATGTTGGTGTATGTACATGCCAACACAGGGTCAGTTGCATCCAGCACCACTGGCTATTAAATTTTTGTCACGATTTATCCGACGCTGTGAGGCGCTTTGTCTTTGTGATTGTTAAGCTCTGTGGAAGTATTCAGTTTAGGCCCTGAGGACGGTGGAACAAAGAAGGGCTTTCATTGCATGGCGGTGAAAAGGTGTACATGCTTTGTCTATTGACATGGAATAATGGCGGACGCTGTCATCAGGGCCGGATCTGACTGTAAGTACCGGGTATCTTGCCGGATGACAAGTGCCATTTCGCGTTGATAGATCATGTACTAGGAATTTGATACTCCACAACAAGAGTAGAAATGAACAAAACATACCTCCAAATCGCTCAAACGCAACCATCAACGCTCGCAAAAGAAAGAAAAAGAAAAAAAAACTCACCCACTCACCTACCTTTTCTCTCTCCCTCTCATCCTTCAACTACAATCCATCTGATCATCCGCGCCCTGCACGAACGAGTACCCAACCTCCCTACAACACCCACATCCGAACAGGATGCTCACGCCCCACACATCCCAGTCATCAACGGTAAGCACATCCGTGCCGACCGGAATAGGTTCGAAAGTAGCACTCATGATTCTCCCCTTCTTCGCGCACCCATTGCAAGTCGGAACCGCACACCCAGCAATAGCGTCCAGAGCGCGGGGGTCGCGGAAGAAATTCCAACCGGCGGCGACCAAGCTTGCAGCGACGCCGAAGGGACGGTGGGTGATGAAGTTCGCGAACAGGCTCGTCAGAGCGCCGGTCGGGGATTTGTTTTTCGGAAGGTGGATTTGAGGGTTCGCTGGGTCGATGCGGCTGAAGAAGCGCTCGCCTTCCATGATTTCCTGGTTAAGGAGCTTGTGCCCGTACGTGTTATGGGCGGCCCAGCACTTGGCATCGATGGCGTGGCGGCGCTCGGATTCCTTTTGAGCCTTCAGTTGGAGGAGATACTCGGTGAGTTCGTCGAGAGGCGCAGGAGCCGTGAAGTCAGGGCCGAAAGTTGCCTTGGTGTAGGCTGTTGTCTGACGTCGAGGAGTAAAAAACGGCACTTGCAGTCGAGGCTGGGGACGGAAAGGGGGAACTGGCGCGTACGAGAACCTGCCCAACATTAGAGTTTCCAGAGAAGGGGAGCTGTGGCATGATTCGGCGGAGTGGCCTTTGCCTCTGCAGTTGGCGCAACAAAGCGGATGGTTACACTCGAGATGCGAGTGTCCCTTGTTCTTACACCATAAGCATGTAATGAGAAGACAAGCGGCGCGCGGGTACTCGCAAGTCACGGCGGTGTGGCCGCGGGTGTTGCAGCGTTCGCAGTAGTTGTGCTCGCTATTGGACAATGGGCCGTGGTTGCTCCTGATATTGCCGTGGCGGTTGTGCTGAGGCCTAGGCTGCGTGCCCTGTTGCTGCTGGTGCTGCTGGCCGTTCGGTCGGTGGTCTGGATGATGTACGTTTGTTGCATATGTGCAGGCCCTGTTGGTATGGTTGGCTGTCTTGTGAACATGGCACAGATCGTCCGGCGAATCCTTAGAATGAACGCGGCCGCCTTCGTTCCTGTTGCCTCCGTTCCTGCCATTGTCGTTTCTGTTCTGGTTACCATTCTGGTTCTGGCCGTTCTGGCCGTTCTGGCCGTTCTGATTCCCACCACCGCCGTTCCTGCGATTACCTTTCCCGTTTCTACCCTGCTGTTGGTTAGCATTACGATTTTGGTTCTGGTTCTGATTCTGATTCTGATTCTGGAGGCAATTCCTAGCAAAGTGCCCTTCCTGTCCACAAGTATGGCAAGCTCGTGACCCATTACCACGGCCGCGGCCATGGCCAGGAGCTTCGGACATGTTGACGTCGAGATCGAAGTTCGAGTCCATTTGGAAATGAATGATGTGTCGATCGACTATGATTTCTGGATGTTCTGTGTCGTGAGATGAAACAGCGAAGACGAATGAAACAAGGAAAAGGGTTCTGACCAGCAGAGACCGAAGAGAGACAAAAGAAAGATGAGAAGGGGAGATGGGGGAGCGAAGGGTGTTCTCGCCGTGTTCCTGTCAAAGTCGTTAATGTCGAAAGGGGAAAGAGGAGCGTAGGCGATGAGGGAGGCTAATTGTATTGAGGGTCGGATTTCTAATTTGGGTCTTTGTTCGAGGTGAATATTATTCTTCGTTTCTGGTCGCTGACGCTGGCTTTGTCCGTAGTGCGCGATGCAATCTCAGACGGTCAATGCCGCTTTGTCTCCATGACAAGTGGATTGTATGCTTCCGTCTGGATTGTATTCACAAAACTTCGGGATTTGATTGGTCGTGTCGACCATGGTGGCCATCGTGAGCAGTATGGGAGAGCTGCGTTCCAGCAGATGGCGAGGAAGCCCGAGAGTAAAAGTACATTTGTAATTGTTGAAGGTTGAAACTACCCAGATACTTTCACTGAAGTCGACTAAGCATACCATCAGAAGGCCATGGCGCCGTCCCGCTGTCCCGATAGCCGTCGCTATCACCTCCCAATGCTACCAATCCCCCATTGAATGCGCCTTTCGCTGCTGAAACCTTAAACGCCAATCCATTTCCGTAAACTACATTTACCGCTTACGAGAGCGGCCCTTTGTCTTCGCGTTTGCGGAGGCAGAGCCGTTCGTGTCAACGCTCGCAGCGCGCGAGGTTCCGTTCGGGGTACCCTTCACGCCATTGACGACCTTGTTCTGCTGAGTGTTAGCATTTGCAATCTGAGTGCGGGAATGCGAATGACTTGAACTTACCTTAGCACCACCAGTGCTCGCACGGCCCTTCTTCTTGCTCGGCTCCTCAACTTCATCAGACTCGTCTTCGTCCGCAGCACGCTTGTTCTCCTTGCCACCAGCATTTCCTTCCATCTCCTTGGCAACAGTGGTGATGAGAGTAGTGCACCTGCGGCTGATTTCTTGGGGTGTGCGGGAGAGGAAGAACCAGTCAAAACGGAAGAGCGGACTCTCACGAATCTCGTCACGGATTGCCTCATATACGCCTTCAGTGTCGAGACCATACTTGTCAAGCATGACAAGCAGGAAGCGATCTTCCTCTTCGGTGTAGACCTTCTTGTTTGTGGTGGAGACCGTGTAGTTGAGCTTCAGTTGCTGTAAGGGCACGCGGTACATCTTCAACTTCTTGCGCAGCATGTCACGCTGCTCAATGACACGCTGGGCTTTCTGCTCGCCCTCCTTGATGGCTGTGATGTGCTTCTCCCAGTTGGGGATTTCCTTGTAGCGCTTCCAGAAGACCTTGGAGTAAACCTTGATCTCGTCAGGCTCCTTTGAATCAACTTCCAGTGCGATGTTGTCGAAGTCGTGACGGCCGTATCTCGCGGAACCGTTGATGAACTGTTGGAAGTCGCGCTTGTTCCATTCACCAAAGCCCTGCTCAGCCAGAGAATCCTTTTCGGCAATCTCCTCTTCGGTAAGCGGTTCGGCTTCGTCAATCATCTTCTGCTCCAAAGTCTGGTCCTCGAGACGTTGCTCGAGAGTCTCCTCGTCACCTTCTGCGAGCGGCGCCTTGATGTTGTTCTCCTTTCTGAACCATGCCGTCTCCTTCTCCTGAAGGTCTCCAAGGCGCGGATCAAAGAACTGGTAGTCATGCATAGCTTGCTGCTTGGGCGCACGAGGAACCTTCGGCTTCGGGTCGGCCGTCCTTCCACCAGTCATGAGGGCATTGCGATAGTACTTGTCCATGCTGTAGCTCTGCTCTTTGCGCTCACGCTTGGAAGGCTCAATCCAGTTGAGACCAATGTCCTTCTTCACTGTGGTGAACTTCTCGCCGTTCCATTCGTACGCGCTACCGGCCTCAGAGGTGAACTTTTGCAAATCATCGATACCGAGCTTCTCGTACTTGGACTGCATCTCCTTGGTCTTTTCCTCGCCCTTGCGCAAAATGGCGTCGATGTCATATTCATCACCCTCGCCAAGGCTGGGTGCTTCGTTACTGAACACGGTGTTTGCTCCGTGCTGGATCATGCCGAGAAGCTCGTCCTTGCTGGAAGTCTGCTTCGTCTGCTGCTGTGCGCGGCCTTGTTGAATGACAAGCTGGTCCAGACGCAGCTTTTGGGCAGCACGCTCCAAAACCTTCTCCTCGATGGCTTGCTCGGTGACCATGCGGAAGACCTGGACCTGCTTCTTCTGACCAATACGATGAGCACGGTCCATTGCTTGCAGATCGGCCTGCGGGTTCCAGTCGGAATCGAAGAGCACGACAATATCGGCACTGGTCAAATTGATACCGAGACCTCCAGCACGGGTAGTGAGCAGGAAGAGGAATTTCTCGGAGCCCTCTTTGTTGTACTCGTCGATTGCAGCAATGCGGTCCTCGTGGGCAGTTGAACCGTCGATACGGCAGTACTGATAACCACGGAAAACCGAGTAATCCTCCATGATGTCCAAGACACGACTCATTTGCGAGAAGATAAGCACACGACTGCCAGCGGCTTTCATGCGTTTCAAAAGCTTGTCAAGCATGATCATCTTGGATGAGTTATCGATCAAGTGTTCATCGGTGGTGTAAGGAGGACCAGGTTCTGCGCCGTCGAAGAGGTATGGGTGGTTGCAACATTTTCGCAGCTGCATCACAATGTTGAGCAGACGCGTCTTGCTCTCCTTCTTTCCGGCAGCGTTGTTGACAGCGTCAATGTCCTTCTCGAGAATCTGCCTGTACCATTTGCGTTGCATCGGTGTCATGTTAACGTAGAGGTTGACCTCCTTCTTCGGCAAAAGACTCTTCTCCACATCAGCCTTGACACGGCGTAGAAGGAAAGGACGCAGCACGCGATGAAGCTTTTGCACCACAGAGTCCTGGTCCTCCTCTTGCGAAGAAAACCACTGATCGAAAGCCTCCGAGTCACCGAAGACATCGGGCATGAGGAAGTTGAGGAGCGCCCACAGCTCGTGAAGGTTGTTCTGAAGCGGTGTACCAGTGATGAGCAGGCGGTTGCGAGAGTTGAAAATACGAATGATCTGGGCAAGCGATGACTCCTCGTTCTTGATGCGATGGGCCTCGTCGATGATGATGTACTCCCAAGCGAATTTCTTCAGGTGGCTCTTCTCGCGAAGGATCATTTCATACGAAGTGATCAACACGTCGAAAGACTCGTCCGCTAGGCGGTCCTTGATCAGCTCAGCGCGAGCCTCTTTGTCTCCCTGCAAGACAAGAACGTTGACGTCAGGAATCCACCTCGCAAACTCGCGCTTCCAGTTGTCAAGTGTTGACTTGGGAACAGCGACCAGATGAGGACCTTTGATGTCCTGGACGAAGCGCAGGTAACCAATGAAAGAGATTGTCTGCAAAGTCTTGCCGAGACCCATCTCATCTGCGAGAATACCGGAGATACCGTTCTCGTGGAGGCTGACAAGCCAGTTGAGACCAGCAACTTGGTAGTCTCTCATCTCACCCTTGATGAAATGAGGACTCTCGCGGAAGATTGTCTCGTTTGTCTTTCCCTCCTGCTTGCCCTCGCGCAATAATTCGGCGTCCTCTTCCTTCTCGGTCCTTCTTCTTCTGCCACCGTCAGCACCGCCCTTCCGCTTGTTGCCGGCCATCCTCGCCTCCTCTTCCTGATCCTGTCTGTCGATCTCCGTGATAATTCCTCTGATCTTGGGGTCCGGATTGGTATCGATGAAATGTCTGAAGAGGTCCGTCAAGCCTAGCAGGTAGCGAAAACGTCGAACCGAGTCGTCTTCCTTGTTCTCGCCGAGTCGGTCATGCTTCTTGCCAAACACGGTCTTGCGCAGGGCATTGCCCTCCCAGCGGCGCTTGCGCCCATCTGTTGGCGCCGCATCGCCAGCTACGCTGTTCGCGGTTCCGGTGGGGTTGGATTCGGAGTCTGTGTAGTCGGGGGTGTCGAGATCTGGCAGAGTGCCGTCGCCGGCTCCTAGACCAACCGCGCCGCTCATTGTTGCAGTTGATTAGAAGTTGTAAGTCGCTGTGTAGCCGTTTGACGCGCTCTCAGCGCCTGGACAAAGGGTGAATGCCTTTCTCGGGTTCAATGAGGCTTCGTTTGCGCGTCTGTTGATGATTTCGCGGGCGTGTCAGATGTTCGCACTGTGTATACAACGCGAAGGAGAGTTGGAGGCGACTGAGAGATGGATTATGCGCGTAGTGCGAGAGTAATGAGAGGGTGAGAGGGTGTGTGGGGAGAATGCAAAGACAAGGGCAAGCATCGACACTGAGGGAAGTCGCGAACGGGGAACTTTCGCGCTGCCTCATGGGCCGGCCCGGAACGACGCGTTTAAGTGGTTGTCAGTGAGATGAGAGAGCAATGGGAGCAACCTGTGGTTATTTATGCCTTTCGTGCAGTCACCATCTGCTCCCGCATACTGTAACTCTCCTACTGCCGATGAGAGCCAGACAAGATCATGTTGTTATATTGGCGAGTTCCCACCATCAGCGCCCTCGCCATATATGCTGCCGCCGGAAGAGCAGTGCTCACACCAACCCTAACCCTACTGCGTCAGTCTTTTGGGATGTGAGCACATATTGATATCGCATCGAAGCGATTAGAAAGTGATTGGAACTGACATGTGCCTTAACGTCCTTGGTCTTGGACACCAGATGACCTAGTATGTCTGACCAAGTTAATGAGATTCCTAGCAAATCTTCCCTACGATGAATTCTCGAGAATGACAGTATGAAATGGGTGGAAGTCGATATACAAAGCTATGAATGGGACGACGCACAACCAATGAACGCAAGCAACATATATAAGATATGCACCGCACTCATCGCTCGACCATGTATATCTAGACTATGTAATGAGTTGAGGATATCCCAAGTAGACAAGATGAAGTCGATGCGAGCGTCAAATATCAACGGTCAGAGTTGAGAGTGAAGATGGAAATTCCTTCTTATAAGGATGTCATTCACTACATCAGCAAAGCTCAGCACTATATCCGGGGAATATTTCGAATGTTAACGGAGAAATACTGCCTCACCGTGCATTAGTACAGTAGCAATATGCAACGTTCTGCAAGAATCCTTTTACATGCATGTAACATCACGGATGCTGCTGCAGATGTCGAAGGTGTGTTTTATGGCAGTTCTAGCACTAGGTATGTTTGACGGCACCAGTTCTGTGATGTCCAGTTTTTCAAATGTACGGTACATCCTACATGGCGGTGTGCTTCACCTTGCGAAGGCCGATAGCTGGCTCGGTGAACCAAGTTACGAAGTCATGGTCCAGATATATAGCACACACATCAATCAGGAGGTATTGGCCAGGCCGGCCTTGAAACGCGAATCAAAACCAAGATCGGCGTTCGCTCCGTAGAGCGGCTGAAAGTGATGCTACTTTACGAATGGGAGGGAGCCTTAGGAGCTCCATTCGCGAGCTCGATGTTAGGGAGACGAGGGAGATAAGCGGGGATCGCGATCGGATGAAGTGTAAATTTGCATTTCTAAGCGCGGGCTGGGAGCGGATCGTAGGATTTGTGAAGACGATGACCAGTGCTGGCGGGGGTATTGAGAAAGATGAATGTGACTATAGCGACCAACGTATGGCAGAGAAGAAGACCAAAATGCATAGCAGCCACACCATACATGATACCTCCTATTACCTCGAGTAGACAAACATGATGGTAGACTCGTGCGAGGTAGGGGGAAAGTGAAAGTCTAACGTCGATCTCGATCTTGAGGGAAGAGCAAAGAGAGGCGGCCGCGGCTTCCCGGCCGATGGACTGGCAGGCTTGGCACATCACGTGCGCGTGCTGGGAGTGTCGGAGAGCGCTGCCCCCCCCGTAATAAAACTTCCAAAGTCGTGCGCCTTTTTCCTCCGACCGACCTCGACGTCATCCATCCACGTCACTTCAACTCCAATCGGTACTTGCGCGTGAAGTGTGAGAAGAGAGCCGGCCTCATCAAAGACGACGACCAGTCTATCGCCACTGCAATACTACAACGCAGTCGCTTCCAACGCGCCCATCGCCTACGAAAACAAAGCATCGCGACCGCTCTTTGTCCTGCTGCCGGGCGCGAAAAAGCCTGTCTGCTACTGCAACGAGAGCGCCCATCGCCTGAGACACGTGTGGTTGGCCAGCCATCACCGCGCGCCTCGATCCAGTGAGTCTTCCATCATCAAATTCACCTCCATCGATATCCAGGAGGCAAACATCGTGCGCCTTCAGATACTGTAGCCGTCGTGATCGTGCTGCTGCCGCGAGCGCGCGCCGTGCACAGAGTCGAGCGAGAGAGCGTGATTTGCCACCGGGCTAGCGGCTTCCGCCAGTCTCTGGAGATTGGAGCCTCTGCGTTTGATTTTTCGGCGTCGCAGCATCACCGGCCGCCCTTCACCACAGACGCTGACCTTTCCAACTTCAACAGAACCAAAGCACTGTGCGCAACATTGCAGTGCAGCAAAGTCGAAGTGTGTGCGAGAAGAAAGAGAGAAGCGCAGATCCAACAAAGGTACTTGGAATTGAGCTTGGAGGCACCGCATCGTCATCGTAAGAGTTCACAGCGCCCTTTGCGTCATGGCCGCCGCTTCCTCCAACATTCACTCTCCTCCAACTCAAATGGGTGATCGGAGCAAAACGTCCTCGCCTAACACGAGTCGAGGACCTAACAACACCGAAAACAACACCTCAGGTATGTATCGTTCACCCTCACCGTCGACACTGCGTGTTAATATTGCGCCCGGGCGCGATCCAATGTTGTTGCCGCCACAGCGCGCGCACGACATACCGCGCCATCACGCATGCCGTCATCGCCCATAACATCATAACCATCGTTGTCGCATTCACTAACATTACCAATCAGAGAACCCAAAGGACTCGAAAGAATCCAACGACACCAAAGAAGGTGAGCTTTTATCTCTGTCATCATCATTGGGACTGCATTGCTAACGTCAATGACAGAAAAGCCAGCACCTGCTGTCAAACAACCTGAAGGCGCTGACAACAAGGAGGGCGCATCAACGACCAATGCTCCCCTTGCTCCGCCACCGAAACCATCCCAGAACGGCGGCGGCGAAGGTAGCGACTACTTCGCCAACGGCAACAAACCGACCCATTTCCAGAGCGAGCCCAACCCGTTCGAAAACGCGTTCGGTAGCAACCCGGCAGAAACGCCAGGCAAACCGCAACTACCAGGTGTGACTAGCCTTACGTCGCCGGCCTCCCTCCTTCCAGGCGCCCACACTCCTGGCTGGCCAGGTTCTTTGCGCTCCGGACCGCTGAGCCCTGCAATGCTGACTGGCCCGACCAACACCAACGATTACTTCAGCAGCGACCATCATTTCTCTGGTAGCTTTCCTACGCCCAACGAATCTTCCTTGCGCACAGGTCTGACGCCAGGTGGTGGTGGGTCTATGTTCCCACAGCCTTCGCCAAACTCACAAGCTTTGTACAACTCACTCCAAAGCGGTGGCGCAACTCCCGGCACTCTAGACTTCCATCGCACGGCCATGACTGCGCGTGCTCACAGCCAGGCCAACAATTTTGGCATGCCTTCGGCAGCGACCTCTCAGCCGCAGCAGAACCCCAACATCCAGCCAGATCTTGACAGCAAGCCTTACAACCCGAATTCTCAAGCTCAACAATCCGAGGCTCAAGATCCGTTCAGCTCACACCAGACAAATGATGCCGCTAATGGTCTCTTCATGCTTGCGCAAGCTGGTGGTCAACAACAGCAACAACAGCAACAACAACAGCAGCAGCAGCAGCAACAGCAGCAGCAGCGCA
>JAPHCH010000100.1:0-124072 GCA_030772445.1 Cladosporium sp. MBC 237
CAGCCCCTCACTACCACCCAACCCCCTCCTCGCCCCCGAAGCCGCCCAACGCTACAAAACCTACAACGCAACCTGGCTCTCCCTGCCCCCAACAAACCCTCAAATCCCCTACCCAACCCGCACCCTCCTCGCCTCCGCCCTCTCCGATCCAAGCACAATCCCCCACCCCCTCTCAAAAACAACCACCTGGTCCCCCGAACAAACAATGCAAGCCAACACGTCTCTATTCTTCCTCCTGTCACAAAACTTGGTGCCTGTAATTTCCGATTCTGGAGTTGTGGTTTTTGACTCTGCCGGAGCGGACGAGGAGAGCGTGAGGAGCCTTGTTGGTGTTTTGAAGAGGGAGAAGGTGAGGTGGCATAGTGATCGGTTGGGGAGGAGGTGTGATGGCGGTGGTGGAGAAGGGGGTGTCAATTTGGAATTGCAGAGGGATGAGAGGGCCAGGGCGGTTTTTCATGGGGTTTGTGCGCTGATGGAGTTTGCGGTTGGGAGGGCGGGTTGATGTTGGGGAGGTGGGTTGATGGATGGATGGGTGGATGGACGGATGTCTGGCTGGCTGGCTTTCAGATTGTATACCCTCATCGAGTGCTAAGATACGTGTATGAGCGTGAACACAGAATGGAGATTCAACGGCCTAATAATAAATCCTACGGCTTGAAAAAAGCCCCACCACCAACCACTGAATGCTACTGAATTCTGTTGATTTTCCAATTTCGAGTTCATTTGCCATTCATTCTTCTCCATTGACAGTTAATACCTCAGCCTGAGCGTTGGAAATCAAAGACGCGCGCATATAGTTCACTCAAAAGCCATGCATCAAAGCTACTCCAAACATACCCGCAATACAAGACCATTCATCAATCTTGACAGAAAGTCAGGTGAGAGTGTGTTCAGTGGGTGGAAACGAACAAGGCAAAACAAGAAAAACATCATAATGCTTTACGCTAGCGAGTACAACTAGCATCGCATTCAGGGATAGAAGCAAAACTGTAACAAAAGAACAAAAGCAGTGCTCGCATTAGACACACAATAAAACGCCACTTTTCTTTCTCTTCCAAGAAAAGAAAACCATAATGTCTATTTTACCCCTCCCCCTTCCAACAACCAGCAGCGCTTTTCTTTTCTTCGTGAAAAAAGAACCAAACCAAGACATACTTCAATTCCAGTCCCAAACAAAAATCACTCTAAACGACAGTCCTAAACCCACTTCCGCCTCCACCGACAGTGCAAACATCGCAGACCTTGCAGACGGTACCGCGGTACTTGGGCAAGTACTGGGTGCCGTCGAAGGGGCAGGCGACGGCGGGTTCGCCGCCGGGGTAGATGGGGGTGTGGCTTGCGCCGCAGATGGAGAATTCGGCGAAAGTGTCGAATTCGACGTCGACGGCGTCGGTGGGCTGGCGCTCGGCGACGGCCTTGAGTTTGCGGGCCTGGGAGGGGAGGGTTAGTCGGGAGCATTTTTGGAGGGGTTTGGATGTCAAAACTTACGGTGTCCTTGAATTTGGCATTGGTGCCGCGCTCGATGAGGGCGTTAGCGAAGCCCAATACGCTGCCGAGCTGCTTGTTGCGGTTGGCGAAGTTCATGGCTGAGAACCAGGCGAGGGTTTGGTGCTGAGGGTCCATTGTTGGGACGGTGAAGTAGGCACTCAACTCCAAAGCGCGCTTCTTGGTAGGCTCGTCGAAAGAGCTGAGGTCTGTGGCACCGCCGATGAGTTGTCTGCGCTCGAGTTCGATAGACATGGCCAGGACGTAGGAGCCGGCGCTCTGGATCGCAGCGGCGGCCTCTTCGGCTTGGGAGGAAGAGGTGGCAGCGTTGACCATGAGAAGATGCAGAGCCTTCTTGAAAGCAGCAGCGCCATCCTCCAGCTTGTTGGCCTTCATGGCATTCTTGCCAGCAGTGATCTCGCCGGCAAGCACAGACTCGATGTCTCTGGGAATGAGAGGGAGGATGCGGCGGGAGTCGGTTTCAGTAAGAGTTCGGCGGACGTGGTTGACGAGCGGCGCCATGCCAGCGTTAGCCGGCAGAAGTGTTCGTGATGCCGAGTAGATCTCAAGGAAACGCTCCTCCAATGGTTTGAAGTTCACAGCGCCTATTTGCCTGTTGAGAAGGTTCATGGCGGTGTCAAAGCTGCCAGCTGCCGCATGGTCAGCAGCAAGTGGTGAGTTGCGAACCCAAAGGTCTGCTTCACTGCTACCCGCGCCAGTGTCAGCGCTCTCGACATTGACAAAGTCCTCTTCAACATCTCCAACAGCATCGTCGCCCATGTCCCATCCAGCGGCGTCCTCGTCCTCGCCATCATCGAGCGTGCCGTTGGCATCAGCAGCGATCTCATCGCCCATCAAGTCCTCGTCATCGTGACCATTGACGTCTGCTGCGGCGGTGTCGTCACCATCGGCCATGAGCGCCTTCTCGAATGAGCTCACGCCGGTGGACTTCGACGGCCAGTTGCCCTTGAAGGTCTCCACAACAGGCCTGGGTGGTGCTACTGGTTTCCCAATGGGAGGGAGGGTAACATCAGCCTCAGAAAGACCGCTTGCCTCGAGAATGGCCTGTGCCTCTTCTTCAAGACCGTTCGTCTTAGCCGTAAGATACGCCATTGGGTATTGGTCAACCTCCTTCAGCATCTCAATTCGGCTCTGCACGTCGCCGATATACAATGAGTTCTGGAACATGCTAGGCATATCGCCTCTGTGCTCTGCGATCTTGGCCATGCGGTTGAGTTTGTCCGAATCACCAGTGGTGAGGTAGAGGAATGAAAGCTTGTCGAAGTTTCTAAGCTTCTGGTAAGTCATTTCCACAATCTGGTGGTTACCGTGCGCCAATGCTTCAGTGCTCAGACGCTGCCACAGTTTAGGTCTGTCGAGTTCCTTCGCCATCTCCACGGCAACATCCAGGTTGCCACATTCAATGGCAAGCTCGAAACGCGTCTGAGGGTCTTGAACGAACTGGAGGGCAATCTCCGGGTAGCCCTTCTTTTGGAGGTAAGAGATGATGCTTTGTCCAACCAAGCTGGAGGTCTTAATGATGTTGAGCATCTCATCGTAGTGACGCTTGACCAGTGCAAGCTTGAAGCGGTACTCAGTTGGGTCGATTGTCAGGACCTTGGGCTTAGCTGCTCTGTCGAGACAGTAAACGCTCTTGCCCTTGACGCGGACCAGGTAGACGGTGTGCTCAAGAGTGCGAACAATGCCATTGTCGCCGTTCATGAGGGTGTATTTGATGTGATTGAGGGTGGAGTAAAGGAGGACGCCAGCATCATCCCAGCATGCACTCTTGATCCTGATGGTCTCGTGGAGAGTGCTGACCTGCTCAAGAGACTTGGTAACAACCGTAACGTTGTGCTTGCTCAGAAGGGCAGCGTAGAGGCCATCGCTAGACCAGACCACATACTTGACACCGGCAACAGCAAGCTCAGCGAGCTGCTTCTTTTGCTGGATGTCGTAAAGGTACACGTGAGTCGCGGTGATGAGCAGTAGACAGCCGGTGCCACCAAAGACCATGTCGGTGGTGCCATGGGGAGGCTTGATGGTCTTGGTGGTCGAGTTGGAGAGATCTTTGATGTCAACTTGTTGGTTGGCTTGGTTGAATACAGCGAAGCGGTTGCGTGCTACGAAAACAGCAGCTGATCCAGTGCCACGCAAGGTGTTCGTGGGCTCAACAGCGCCAGATGCATCCTTCGGCAGATTTACCAGCTCGTAAGAACCGCCGTCTGATGGAGAAGTCACAAGGATCGCGCGCTCTGCAGGGTTGTAAGACAGGGTCCTCGGGGGAGACCAAGGGCTGCCCAGCTTCTTCAGCGAGAGCATGGACGGGCTCTCAACATTCTTCGTAAAGTCGTAAGAACGAACGTGCTTCTCCTTGTTGATGAAGAAAAGCTGGTTCTGGTGAACGCCGAAAGCCGGCCTTTCGCGCTCAAGCTTGAAAACCATAACACCATTGTCGTGGCCTGCAGCGAACAAGTTGATTTCCGGGTGTGCGGCAATCACCCAGAAGCGGTCGTTCTCACGCTTGAAACTTTGGACAGATGTGCGCTTGTTGAGGTCCCACACACGGATTGTCTTGTCCTCGCCAACAGAGAGGATCAGGTCCTGGTGCGGGTGGAACAAACAGGCTGACGCATTCTGGAAGTGACCCCTGCAAGTGTCCACCTCCCACGCCTTGGTCTCGCTCATACGCCATAGTTTGACAAGTCTGTCATCACCAGCCGAAATAATGAGCGGCAGCGTAGGATGGAAGGAGACCCAGTTAACGCCCCTGTCGTGTCCCTCAAGCACGAACTTGACCACTGCATCGGTATTGCCGAACATATCCGCCTGATTTTGCTGTGAACCCCTCATCTGATCTTCAAACGACATCGACGTTGGCGCCGAGTGCTTCTTGCGCAAGCCCGAGATATCCCACACTCTTACTGACTGATCGAGCGACGCGGAGACCACAAGATCCTCCTTAGGGTGAAACTGTGCGCACATGGTGTAATGGTTGTGGCCGGTCATTGTGCAGATGAGCGAGCGGTTCTGCCAGTTCCATATCCGGATGGTCTGATCGTCGGAGCTGGAAATGATCCAGGGTAGCTCGGGGTGGAAGAAGACGGTGCGCACATAGTCCAAGTGTCCATTGAGCGTGAAGAGGCATCTCCTTGTCTGGTAGCTCCAGACCTTGATTTTGTAATCGTCGCCGCCTGACACAAAGATGGGCTGTGTCTTGTGAAAGTCGATGCCTCTGACAGGGCCATCGTGTTCCTCAAAGCGGTCGATGAGCGTGCCCATGCGGTAGTCCCACAGCTGGATGGTAGAGGAATGAAGGGAGACGAGGATCCATGGTCGCTTGGGGTGGAAGGCAATGCCTTTGGCTCTGGAGGATTTCGATTCCTAGGGCGATTCGGTTAGTGAATGGAAATAGTCGCGTGTAATACGGGATAACCCACGAATTTAGTGAGCATGTTCGGTGAGGACTGCATCTTGGGCTATAGTATGGGAGCCAGAGCTCCAGTCATTGGGCAGTGCGCAACACCAAGGAGTAGTACCGGGTATCCAGAAGCCGGGAGAGAGAGGTTGTGGTGAAGAGGAAGGGTGTGCGCGACTGAGTTGATGTGTCTACTTGTTCTCGAACTCACCCCGTATACACCCTGTCTCCCAAACAGCTACGTAGAGCAAGAGCGGCCAGCCGCCAAGGACTGGTGGTCTGAGGCAGCAAGGCAACAATTCCCTGACGTGGGGTAAATTTCACGTGACCCCATATCCAGACCATTACTCCTCCTCCCACCTAGCACACTGCAAGACGAGCTTGCGTTATCACGGGTCCTCACGCTGACAGATGTTGTTGGGCGCAGAGGGCCGGCGGTGCAAGACTCCGATGCATAATCAACTACATGTTCAACTTGTGCACTCATCAAGTGTGGACCATGGGCCAATGGAGCCTGCTGGCAGACGCTGCATCATGTACAGCGCCGCCAGTCAAAAACTACTGCACGCTCCCTTGGCCGTGCCGGTTGGGACGCCGAAGTTCTCCGCCGTCTCGTACATATCTTACAATACCACAAGCGAGCCCAGCTGACGCTTCGCTCCCTCTCCCTCTTCTCACCTGCCCTTCCATACCATTCTCGGGCCTTCTTCCACACTGTAGGCCATCAAAAGAGACTATTCCCGGGGGTCTGCCGCCAATCGCCACCCCGCCAACGCTGCCTGACAGCCGCCCACACAACCACCCGAGCCATTGCTGCCCAAAGCAAGGAGCCCCATCAATATACCTCCCGAGATTCCCTCTGCTGTTCCCGCTTCGCAATCCTCTCGCTACTTCTTGTGCTACCTGACTTGCGGCCCGCCGGTGACTCTTACCACCGTAGGACAACGACACGGCAATACGGTTCGAGACCAGGAGAGCCGACGATTGACAGACCAAGGGGACCCCTTAGCCAGACGCCAGCAGTAACAACATGATATTGCTCGGTCTGCGCCGTGGAAACTACATCGTCAAACACTACTGCTGGCCTCATCTAGGAGTTCCAGCACCGCCAGACACGCGCTGAATATTAGACAACCGACAACTGCTCTGTTGACAACCCTTCCAACCTCGCTGGTGTAACAGCAATGGAGACGCTTCATCCAAAAGCTGGCTTCGGCTCGCAGACAAGTCTCTCTGGCCACACTGCCCCTGCGACACCGCCTTACACTCCGGCCAAACATAAACGCCGTTTCGAGAGATCCGACTCACCCGCTTCGTCCATCCACCCTACCGAAACCAGCTCGCCAGCCAAAAAAGTCTTGAAGCGTACCGGATCGGACAGCATTCTAGTAGTAGAGCTGCCAGACGGTGACCTTGATGAGCTTGAGTCGCTACTCGGCCCCGAAGTCGAGGTCGTCTCTCCCGCGGAACTTGAAGAAGCCGAAGACTATTTGACTGAGAGTCAAGATGATGATACTGACGACTCTGATTCGGACTCTGGCATCTCAAGTCGCTTTGAGAAACTGAGCTGTGGTGACCGAGAGGAGGAGTCAGAAATGACCAAAAAGCGCAGAGAAAGACGCCTCAGCAAACGCACCAGCTCGCGCGTATTCAAGCGTCCACACAGCCAAAGCGCCAACAGTGACACCGAAGTCACCGACACAGATGCCGTGGATGATCGAAGCAGGACTGGGAGTGTGAAGAGGCTCAGACGACGCGTTCACGATGTCCTTGTTGGTACCGTTGATCTGGAGGAATGGAGAAGCTCACCAGAGCCAAGTGGAAGAAAATCAGCCGAGCTGCCTTCCGAATCCCATCAAGGAGAAGCTAGGGATGGCGCGTCGACCTCTGAAGTTGGGAATGACCACATGGAATCGTGACGAGTGGATGAACGGCTTGTTTCGGCTTACGAGCTATGAGTTACGACCTGAAACTAATCCTACCGGGGATTCCACGCGTCTACTTGTACACCCCTTTACTTTACTACCACAAGATTACAAGAGGGCTTTTGCTCGACTTTACCGGCTATCAGCGCGGCGAGCTGCCGATGGCGTCAAGCTTACTCAACCGTAAGCTGATGATGCTTTCTGTTGCGGTTAGATCAATCATTCGGTTTTGTGTCCGTACCCATGAGAAAGAACACCAATTCGACAAGTGTATCAGAGACTGTTGGCAGCGCCGCGTGTCTTCTACAACGGACAAGAGCCCTGCTTCACCAACAGCAACTGATCTGGGGGCCGATGTATGCGCTGATGGGGCTACACAAAGTTGCGTGACGAGTGAGACGCAGGGCTGAAGCGGGATTCAATGGCGACTTGAAGCCAGTCACGGCGCTACCAGCAGGAGTTTTCTGTCAATGAACTGTTATTTGGGACGGGACAAGCACGGCTCGCACCTTCGTCAGGTTGTCATGGCAGAAATGCTTAGCTCTATCAAGCTCGTCGATCAAATGCTTGTCTCATCTCGTGTCAGCCCTCATAGGGCGTTCACAGTTACACAGTCGACTAATCGGATGTGAAAGTCAGAGAAGTGTTTCCAAATTCATCGCCACGATAGTCGCATAAAAAGTTACAAACCGCTTAGATGGCAGCTGTCAGCCAGCCAAGTACCCTGCAAGGCAAAGCCACGCTCGCTCATCGCTAGCTAAATCCTGCCGTAGCGCTTACATGGCGCAGCAATACAACATGACACTATTCTCCGCCCACTCCGCCCAAGCTCTTGGAAAGAAGGTTTCTCACGTGGCTAATGTCGGATGCCTAATTGTGATAGGTAGGTTGTTTCTGTGCAGCCGTTGGCGCCAATTTGGGAAGGCTGTACATGGGCAGCTCACATCAGCGACTTCACTGCAACAACGTAGCCAAGTCATCCTACGTCCAAGTCGACTCCTCAGAATCAATCCTTCGCATCAGCCCTAGGCCCGTCAACCCACAAACACTGCAGTAACGTGAGTGGATGGTGGGAGGGACATCGACGACAAGCGGTTTGTATAAGTATCCCGCTCATGCCCCGTTGCCATGCCCTTTCTTTCTTCCCACCACACAACACTCATCACTCCAAACCTACAACTCTTCCAAGCCGCCTTTTCTTTTCTATCATCTCCTTTGTATTTCCTTTGTGAATCTCCTTGAAGTTATCGCACACTCTCTCCGCCAAGAAGAACTTCCCGATTTTACAGATTTAACGCCTAATCACAACCGACAACAACGACAATGTCTGCCATCATGAAGATCGCCCTCGCCGCCCTCGTGGCCGGCGCCGTCCAGGCCGTCCCCGCCAACCTTGGCCCATCAGGAGGCTCCTCAATGCGCCACGCCTCCTCTTCCGTCTCTTCCTACGCCCCAACCAAGACCAGTGGAAGCAGCCAAGGTTCCGGTTTCCCTCCATTCAGCACTCCCCCCGCCGACGCAGCCGCCAAAGCCTCCGCCCTCGCCGAGAAGCTGCAGTCAAAGGTCACCTCCAACGACCGCCTCCAAGTCCTCCTCTCCGAAGGCAACGAGGGCAAGATTCCCCTCAGCGACCCCGACCAGATCCACGATGCGCTCTCCTTCGACTTCAAGAACGCCCCCGCCGGCGGTGATGGAGGCCGCATCCTCGTCGCCAACGAGGACAACTTCCCCTTCCTCGTCAACGAAGGCATCGCCGGCGCCGTCGCCTTCATCGAGCCCTGCGGCATGAACTCCCCACACACCCACCCGCGCGCCACCGAGTTCCTGACCGTCGTCCAAGGCGAGCTCGTGACCGGCTTCGTGCAAGAGAACAACTTCTTCAAAGACGCGGCGGCGGACATCAACGCCCTCGCCTTCCCCTTCAACACGACCCTCAAGCAGTTCGAGGCCACCATCTTCCCCCAGGGCAGCATCCACTTCCAGTTCAACCCGACGTGCGAGCGCGCCATCTTCGTCGCGGCCCTCAACTCCGCCGACCCGGGCACCAGCCAGATCGCGCAGAACTTCTTCACGCTCGACGAGCAGATCGTCGACATCACCCTCGGCCCCAAGGACAAGATCGACCCCAGCAATGTCGACAAGTTCCGCGCCAACTTGCCCCCTAACCTCGTGCGCGCCGTCGACTCTTGCAAGGCTACTTGCAGCATGTAAATGGTCTTGCTTCGGCAGGCTGATGAGTGACGATACATGAGGGTCTTTCTTTCTTTTTCTGGTGCAGATACATGTTGGACTGTCATTATGATTTTGGTTGGCGTTTCTTTTCTCTTAATCTTCGGGTTGTTATTTCTTCCTTCTTTGGCGCGATCTCTACGTTTTATGACTTTCTTGCATCAGGGGTCCTCCTTGTGAGGGGCTTCGCTTAGATAGGCAGAAGAAAATACTTTCCACAGTCTTTACCGACCTAGTTCGATCGATGCCTTTGCGGTGGTTTCTCAAGTGGAGTGATTTTGAAAGCCTTTTTATCTCTTGATATTGAGCAACTAATACATTGAGGTAGGCATCTTCCGCAAAAAAAGGAGATCGAGACGCTTGACTTGGCACGCGAGCTGCGTTTTCTGTTAGGTTTCTCGATCAAATATCTCATACCCACTAGACTCCCGACACCTCAATCGATCCGCAACCACCTCCATCCCAGCAGGCCCAGAGGGGAAACATACCCCCTCCACACCAAAATCCATCAAGAAAAACTCCCCTCCCTCCCCATCAAAACCCACTCACTAATACCCCTCCCTCCCCTCCTCCCTCCCCTCATCGCCTCATCGTAAGCATCCCCAACCCCCTCCCCAAACTCCCCCACCTCATCCCCAAATCTCTCCACCCCACCAACCCCCTCCCCAACCCACCCCGCCACATCCTCCGGCGCATCCTGCACGTCCTCCACGGCATCATCCCACCTCCTCTCCGCCCCCTCGCCGAACCGATCGAAGCCCTCCTCGACGTCCTCCGGAATTCGTTCGGCTTCGCCGACCCGCTCGCCGGTCCACTCTGCTGCATTTTCCGGGAAGTCGGAGGCGGACGCCTCGATGCGGTCTTTGGACGTGTCCCAGGATTCTTCTGTGGCGGTGGGTGTTAGTAGCTCGCTCGCTAGTTCCAACGAAAGTTGAGGTAGGAATTGGGGGGAAAAGCGTACTGATTTCGTCACCCTCATGCATCGCCAGCGCCCCAGCGCCTAGGCCAAGAGCCAACCCGCCCGCGCCCCAAGCAGCAGCCGATCCGTGGCCGCTTTTCTTCTCCTCCCCCTCAGACTCCTGCTGACCCGCGTAGTTTTGTTGCTGGCCCTGGTAACCGTACGAGCCGGTTTGGTAGGACTCATTGCCGCTGCCTCCGTAGGATGGGTTCGGGGCGGTGGGAGGAGAGTAGGAGCGCTCGCCGGTTTGCTCGTTGATGTAGATTGGGCGTTGGGAGGCGTCGTCCCAGCGGGTAATCCAGGGGTAGGGGAGTTGGGGTTGGGAGGACTGGGAGTACTGAGAGGGTTGGTATTGCTGCTGCTCATAGTTGTTGTTATCGTTGCCGTCGTTTTTGTCGCGGTCCGTGAAGGAGTCGAAGATTTTCTCTACGAAGCCGGACATTTTGAGTTTGGGGTTGGGTGTGAGTTAGGTGGTTTGTGGTTTGAGGATGTGGGTGGAAGGTAGCTAGGTAAGTAAGTGGGGTGTCACGGGGGGTTGAGGTGATGTTTGATGGCAAGGAAGCCGATGATATGGCAACTTTGGAATCTCAAAGTGAGTGAGGAGTGATTGTCGTTGAAGAGGCGAGTGATGAGAACAGGAACCGAATCAAACGAAGTGAGGGAGTAATGAGAAGAAACCCTGCTGATAAATGCCGCAAAGCAATGCGGTGATCACTGAAAGTCCTCCTGTGGCGGTGTTTGGTGGCATGTGCAAAGGACTACGCGGCCAGCGTACACGTGGAAGCCATTCGCTTGAACAACAAAGCAGCAAACAGGGAGCTGCGCCCCTCAGGTTCAAGTGGCGCGTTGGTCAAACGGTGACTATGTACGCAATGAAATGTGTGGAATGCAACAAATATACTTGGTGCATGTCAACTTTGTCAAGTCAACATCTTTTGAGCGTGTAGTCGGAGGTTGATGAGAGCTATTATTTAGTCTGTGGTGAGAGGCTGGGATAATGTGTAAGGCATTAATAATATCACATGAGAAGAAGGACATGTATAATGATATGTCCAAGCAACTGTATGGCGGTTCTGTTTGAACTGCGGCTGGTTTGACGTGCAGGCTGTGAAGGAAGGAGTGAGGCATGTTGAAAGCCGGGACCGGACATCGGAGGTGGGTGTGGTTGGTCTGACAGCAAATACAAGCACGCCATGCACGTGTAGACGTGCAAAAGCCTTCTCTATGCCTCAAACGAAACAAGCGGTAACAAATTGCTCAGTGCCTTGGATCTGACAGTTTGATGGGCAGGAGTCTCTGAAGAAACGCGCACCTTCACGAGAAACGATATTATTATTTACCCACGCACAGACATTGAATAACAAATCGGGTAAAGTATCTCGTTGAATTGCGAAACAGCGTTGATCCCTGACATCATTGCTAGCGGAAACAAAGTGAAGAACAGACCAGAAAGGATCCTGCCAGTAGTCCAGACATGTCTTCACAAAAGAAGAGTCTTCTTACACGGATGATCAATGCTGGTGGGGGAGAAAGAAAGATTCCTTCGATTCTGGACCAAACGAGTCCGGTGTTGCGGACGGGATGGCTTTTGATTGCGAGGGCGAAGACGGGCGTGCCGCATGGCAAACGGGCGATGGTGCCTTCAATTTCGGTAGATTTGCTGCTTCCGGCTGGGGTTTGGGTAAGGATTTATCTCCACTATCGGATGCTGTTTGCTGTATATGCCGTCTTGATATATATCATATGGGCTGATGGGTGTTGAAGGGGGATTGGAAGCGAGGCAGCAGAGGACTGTGTGTACGTGTAGATCATTTTAGTATGAACAATCCTCCTAACAAGACCACTAGACGAATAATATGCGGAGGAATGGACAGGAGAGAGGATGATTGACTTGTGTAAACAGGCTCGTCCTGGTAAAATGCCCTGGCCTGGTTGCGCGCTAGGTGTTTCAGGATGAGCACGCTTGCCCATTAGCCCATCTCTCACACAACCAGCCCATCCTCGAACCCCCGGTCGCCCAACGCTGTGTGGAAGAGTGCAGCAGGTTTACCTCTCTCCCGGGTACTTTGGCCTTGGTCTGCGACGTCTGTAGGTACTGAACTTCACTTTTCTGTCCATCACCTTCCTCACCACTGCATCTTGTGAGCGTCCACCCCTTGGCGGGTTTTCTGTGAAGTATCGCTGTCGACAGTCTCTGCCCAGCGCCTTCCTGTTTGCAACTCTCTCACTCTCTTTTTTTGCCTTTTGCCCTGTCTCTCCCGCATCCCATCCCCACGCGCGATCGTCGACCGTTGGCTCTCTCCCCGAACCGACCGACCGACCGAACCACAACTCCTCCACGACCCGCTATCAACATTGTACGAGTGCGCGCATCTTCGACTGCACTGCAGCCACTCGCCGCTGTACAACCCGTGTGACTGGCTGCCCGTGTGCCGTTGCGAGCTGCACGAGCAGGGAAGCAAGCTCGAAGCCAGCTATTCCACTGGACCTTCTGCCCACACACGTCAGCCGGCCTGAGCGAACATCACACATCTCACTCGCAAACCCGAGTCGCAGCGTACTCCTCGTTCTATACGAGCCTCGTCTGACAGGACATCACCATACTGTACTATTGTTGCGCCGTGCGTAGCAAATACAAACGAATCTGAACTGCATCATCGCCTGGAGCGACCACGAACACCACCTCTCTCTCTTCATCACGCACAAGCCGCTGGCTGCTTGCAGCGGGTCCTTACATCTCCGTACAGGCTCTCTTCGGAACCAACGACCAACCCAACACTCGCTTTACTCTCACGAACCGCTCCGGTAGCCATTTCGAACACTGCAACAGCACACAGTCGCATGCATTGATTGATCTGCCCTGCTGTGCCCCATCCATTCATTCATTCGTTTTACCTCGTACAAAACGCATATTACTGCATCTTGCTAGCATTTTTATTTCCTCTCGCGATCACTTGCATGCCCCATGAGCTACAACTCACCTCGCTCCAATGGCCCTGGAGGTCAGTGGTACGATGACTATGGCATTCCCGCCTATCATGAGCAAGGCTCGCAACGCCAACAGAGAAACCCCCACCCACAACAAGAATATCTTCAATATCAACAACAACACGCCTCTGACCCTCGCATGAGATTTCCCCGCCCTCAGGCCTACCCTAGAGCGCAACAAATGGACACACGGGATCTCTACGACGACAACGACTATGGCGACTATGGGAACGACCAGTGGCCATTGAGTGCCCAGCCACTTCCTCGTCAGGAGCCGCCACCACGTCGACCAAATGGCGCTCGCCCACCGCCGAGGCCTCAAAGACCGGACTGTGTTCCTCCGCAGGTCGATCAGCCACGACAAGTCCCCCGCGCTGTCCGAGCAGACCGTCCTCAGCATCAACCGCAAATGCAGCAGCCTTCTCGCTCTGCACCAACAAATCATCGTCACGAACAACGTTCTTCACAGCAATTCCACCATGGCACTGGTCAATGGACTGGCGATGGCTATAGTATACCGACCTCCGCCTCATCGCCACCGTCACATGGCCACCCGATTGCCCAACAAGCAAGTTACAATAAAATGCCCCCCAGACCGCCTCTTGGACCGCCCCCATCATCTCGTCGTGGACCTTCTTCCTACTACAGCCAGCAATTGTCACCTGTCCATCCTATAGTGGAGGAATCTGAGAGCTCACGCCTCAGCAACAGCCGATCATCTCTCACCAGCAGCAATGCCATCCCAATCGGTATTCCCCGGTTCTACCTCGATGGTCGCGAAAGTGGTGTTTCCATCACCCCTGACTCGGAAAACCCGCCCTACAATTCTCCGCCCCGTCAAGAACCCACTCTCAGGCCTTTCAAACAACGAATGCAAGAAGCAGTCGCAGACGACTACTTTGCGCAGCAACGTGGAGAGTCGCCTTCAGAAGGAAATATCCCTGTTCGTCAGGCCAGCTTGGGAAAGCGAAGCAAGCCGACGTTGACTACAGTGAAGAGTGGTGACCGCATGCGGAAGCGAAGTTCTTCTTCGGCCGATGTGGCGTCGAATATGCCAGCTCAGCAAGTAACGCACCCAGGAGAGCGAACGCAGCAACAAAAGCCCGAACAAATGTCTGGGAGTAACGGTGGTGCGGTTGCAGGTGCCGACTTCGACGAGTCACCTACCGCTCCGCCTCTGCCATCTGTTCACAGAGGCGGTATGGATAGCCCAGGAGGAAGCTACTTCGACTCATCCTCTGGTTCACCTACGCCGCGCGAACATCCTGTAGACAGCCCCGCCACGAGTATCCGCATGGTCAATAACTCCGACGAGAAGCTGGGCACTCCGCAGAAGCAACAAAACAAGTCGCATCACGTCTACGGCCGCTCGCCCCTAGCTCATGCCGACGATTATGATGACGACGATGACGCCTTTTCGAAAGAGATAACCACAGACCCAGAGAAGAGAGTCGAGCTTGCCAGAGAAGACAGCGATACTCTCAAAGCTCCCACGGAAGGCTTCTCAGGACTGCGTGCTGGAAAGAGACGCCCGCCACGTCTTGATGTTGACACCATCAAAGACGAAGAAGCTCGCGGTTCTTTGACCAGTCTCTCCGATCTGATCAAGCGTGCAACTCGTCTTGCTTCCAATCTTGATCGCGGGCGCACAGCAAGCAGACTCGGCATGGAACACTTTCTCAATGCTGGCAACGGTGAGGCAGGCGAGAAACAACGCCGTAGCGCCGGTAGCCTCAGTGACATTCTCAATTCGTTCCCACCACCGGGCGTTCCTACACCGAACGGTGAGAATCGCAGCCTTAACAACTGGTCAAGCCGCCGGCAGTCACGACCCTTGCCCAGCAACAGTGATGCCGACTCTAACACTCGCAAACAACGCCGCTGCTGTGGCATTCCGCTTTGGCTATTCATCTTGCTGGTCGTGATTCTTCTCCTTCTTGTCGCTGCTGCAACCATCATCCCCATCGTCCTGATCGTGATTCCAAACCAAAATGATGACTCGAATTCGAATGATCAAGTGAGCACTGGTACCCAAGCCTCGACCCTCTCTCAATGTTCCGAGAGCCTCAATTGCGAAAACGGCGGCCAGGCTTTTCCCTCCTCACAATCGGAAGACACCTGCCGATGCGTCTGCGTCAACTCCTTTACTGGCCCTTCTTGCTCGACCAAGTCCACCGCCGGCTGTTCTTCCCTGACCATCTCAAGCATGAAGGAAAATGCAACTGTCGGCGACGCCATCCCACGCCTCCTCAACCTGGCTGACGACGAATACTCGATTCCCCTCGACGCCCGCGCTCTTCTCGGTCTCTTCAACGAAGCCGATCTAGGCTGTGCCGCCGAAAACGCCCTCGTCAGCTTCAACGGTAAAGCTCAACGTCGACTTCGCCGCGAAGCTCCCATTCTCCCCACGCTCGCCAAACGCTCCCCTCAAGCCTCGCAGTCCACAGTCCACCCGGCAGAGGCAACATCCAACGGCATCGTCTTCGACTCCACGCCCTCGCCAACGGAAAAATCCGACTCTCAGTCCTCCTCTCCGTCCTCGACGACCTCCTCATCTCCCTCACCGTCTGCCTCGTCAAGCAAAGCAGACATTGACTTTGCTCGCGTCGCAGTCCTATATATTTTGCAGGACTCCGCCTCATTGCAGGAGGCCGAGGATGCGCAGAACACTCTCCAGCAAGCCATCGAAGCCGGTAAGGGCACGAGCGTCGTCAACATCGGAGATGGAGCTTGGGAAGTCGATCTCGGCAAGCACGTGCTTAGAAAGGATGGCAGTGAGGACTCTATTGGGGGAAAGTAGACGAGGCTTGAAATGAGGGTGATGATTTTCTTGTGATATGTATTTTTCTTCTTGGACTGGATCGACAAGGTATGGGAAGTGTGGTGCATGCAAGGCCAAAAAAAGGAGGAAGATGGGCTTGGTGGATTGGACTTATAATTGTAATCGAATGAGATGATGTTTCCTACCTACCTGGCAGCCATGTATAACGAAGGGTTGAGAAGAGATCTTCTATGAATACCTACGTGCGGACGTAGGAACACAGTTGAACTTTCTCTGTAATCCACTCGGGAGAACACATCTCCAACACCCAATTCTTTTCATTCGAATTTCTAGTACTCTTGCTCAACACCCTTGTTCCAGTGAAGTATATCTCGAGCGCATGAGGAGTAGGCCAGTCAGAGAAGAAACACACCCATCAAAAAAACCTCCGCCCCGGACTTAACGGACTTACCTCCACGCCTTATCCTTATCGCCCAACGCTAAACGCGGCAGCCTCGGCTGCATTGTCTCCACGCTTGCGCCAACCTTAGCTAAGTAGTCGTTGCGTGCTGCTGCATTGCCGCGTTTGTCTCGAGAGACTGTCTTCCCTCTGCTTCTTACTTTCTGCAGTTACGACGAGGAAACCACAAGAACGACCATGGCATCGCAGCAGCGCGAGTTGTCCGCCGAGGAAAGCGAGTGGGCTGGGTTTTCGGAGAGGAGTGATGGGGAAGGTGATGACGACATGGATTTTGAGGTGCGTTTTTGCGATCTTATTTGGATGTTGCGCTTTAGGCTGTTGTTTGAGAAGAGGAATCAGAAGGGGAGGCTTGATTGCTCTATGAAAGGAAGTACAAAATGCTGACTCCGGTGGTTTTGGTTTTTCTAGCTCGCCAGCTCGACTTTGAACGATGATGAGGAGGAGGATGACGACGGAACCGAACAGGGCGAGACGACGGTTTACTTTGATGCTGAGGAGGGGACTTTTGTTGATGAGGACGGGGAGGAGGTTAGGGTTGATGTTGAGGGGGAGGAGGATGAAGAGCTTGAGGATGAGGAAGAGGAGGAGCAGACGCCGGCCATTCCTGTTGGGACACATACTATTACGAGTAGGTTTGGGGATACTATGCTTGTTGGTTTGGGGTTGGGGTGACTCATTTGCTGACGGTTTGGTAGTCACGCAACAACAGATCATGCAGCTTCTCAGTCAGGCGGGCTTGAGAGGTATCTTCACGCCTTCTGGCGGTGGAGGGCCGCGGACTAGATCTTCTGGACAGAGACGGCATGTCGCTCTTGGCGAAGAGGGAGAAGATGAGGAAGACGATGATGATGACGGCGAGTTTGTTCCGTTCGGTCGGTCGTTTCGTAGAGGAAGGCGGAATTATACTGGCGACCGATATCCCAAGATTCCATCCGAGGAAGGCCAGAAGCTTATGGGAAGTGGTAAATTCGGCCACTGTGATCGCTGCGATCATACGGCATGCGGACAGCCCTTCGAGCAGAACACACACAACAAGCGCCGCCGTCTCGCTCGTCGCATGTTCGATCGTGAGCTCGGAGTAGCAAATCGCGGCAGAGCGCGCGCACTCGGCTCGCTTGCATCGCAGGATCTCATTCCTAGTTCGAAAGCAGACATGATCATCAACCTCAACGACCGATGTTATTCTGGGCAATTTAGCGAGGACGGCTCGTTCTTCTTCGCTTGCGGTCAAGACTTCAAAGTCCGCATGTACGACACCGCCAACCCTTACGACTGGCGGTATTACAAGACTGTAAACTACTACGGCGGACAATGGACCATCACGGACGCTACGTTGTCGCCGGACAACAAACATCTGGCGTACAGCAGTATTAAGAGCGATGTATGCCTGGCAGCCACAGACCCCGCAGATACCTCCGAGCCGCGCCATCTAGACTTCTCGAACATGGGAGGCGGCGGAGTTGGAGCCGGCAGAGGAGGATGGGGACGCAGTCGACACGGGCAATTTGGAATCTGGTCGTTGAGATTCAGCGGCGAGGGCGACGAGATCGTAGCGGGCACGAGCGACTATTGCGTGTACGTCTACGACTTGGAAGCCCAGCGCAGTATTCTGAGGATCCCTGGTCATCAGGATGATGTGAATGCCGTGTGTTTCGGCGACAAAATGAGCCCTCATATTCTCTATTCTGGCTCGGACGATACGACTTTGAAGGTTTGGGATAGGCGGAGCTTGAGCTCCATGAGGCCTGCGGGAATGTTTTTGGGCCATACGGAGGGTTTGACTTATATCGACTCGAAGGGCGATGGGCGGTATGTCATCAGCAATGCTAAGGACCAGACGTGTAAACTCTGGGATTTGAGAAAGATGGTGTCTACGGATGTTGGCGAGAGGATAAACCCACAGGTAAGCACGCCTCCTTACTGACCGTCTTAGCGTTCTCAACTGATGACGATGCTACAGGACTACACAACAAACTTCGACTACCGCTTCTCCCCCTACGACACCCTAGACCACACGCCCCACCCCCACGACTGCTCCCTCGTAACCTTCCGCGGGCACCGGGTCCTCAAAACGCTCATCCGGTGCCACTTCTCGCCCCCCACCTCCACCGACCAACGATACATCTACTCCGGCTCGCACGACGGGCGCGTGCACATCTGGAACCTAGACGGCACGCCGCGCGCGCAAATTGACGTGCAAGCAGCAACCATGAACTCGCGCCCGGCCAGCGACGAGCGCTTCGCAGACCGCTACGACTACTACGGGCGCACGGGCACGTGGAAGACGATCGTCCGCGACGCCAGCTGGCATCCTTCCGCTCCTGTGCTTGCTGCGACGAGTTGGAATGGGTGGGATCACGGGCTGGGCACCACGACGGTGCATAGTTGGAATGATGGGTTGGAGGGCGCGGATGAGGTTGGGGACGATGAGAGGGGGGTTGCTAAGGCGGGCGTGCTGGGGAGTACGCCTATGGGTGCTAGGGTTACGGCGCAGTTGAGGCATGATGGGAGGTTTTATGGGGAGGTTGGGGAGGAGCCTAGGAGGAGGAGGAGGGGGTGAGGAGTGAGGGGATGGGATGGTGAGGGGAAGGGGAAGGGAGGTTGTAGACGAGGTGATTTGTTTTATAGAGTATGGGACTGTTCCTAGGCATGGAGGGATTTGAAACAACAGACACGTAACTTATGGGCGTTTTTGGATAGATGTGATTATACACGATCATGGATGGATGCTATCTTGGATACAGCAGCAGCGAGACTTCGACATTTCTTCTCTTCTTTCGCGTTCAGGCCTGAATGGTCGACTCAAGTAATTCGTCCCGCACAGTGATCCTGACCTTAATGCGCCCTAGCTTTAACGCATCAACTATGATAGTCCATGAGACTTCGGAAGGAAGGAAGGAAGGAAGGAAGGAAAAGCACTCCTCGCGGCCGGGTGCCTGTTCGTTCGGATTCGTCAACGAGATACTAGGAGATATGTTATGATGCTAAGGTCGCTTCTTGCATTTTCCTCGAATCCTTCGCAACAACGTACCAAGCCGACGAAACATAACAGCATCTGCTTGGTCGTCATCAGAATCAAAGCCAAGCCTCTGAGCACCTTCGATTTTGGTATCTCATGCGATGGGCCTGTGTTGCATCCTTCCCAACCGCACGAGGGCCTTCGCTGCATGTCGCACTGCGCTTCTGTTTCATGTGGAACGTGTGATACGGAGGCAAACGAGACGAGTGACGAAGCTCGTGTATGCTGCCATTCGAGCTAGGTATAGTGTGCCTAGTGGCTATCACTGTGCGGTGAGAATGACGGAATCCCATACCGATATTCTTCAATAAATCAATACCTTAGCCACGACACATCGATTCTACGCTAGTGTAGTTTTCAATCATTTTTCTCGCGGCCACACCGCGGTATCTACTGGCTCGCTACTCTTTCAACATTCGTGCAGTTGAACCAGATTTGACTGTCAGAGCTCACCTCGCATTTTTCATGCATGCAGATCCGGCAGCCGGTTCCTAGCGAGCCTAACCAAGAAATGTAAAGACGCATTAACTGACAGAATCATATTCCGAGACGTGGGAGAAGCATAATGGGCACCCGCCTATTGACGGGATACGCAGCACGCGCTGAGGACCAGAACGCAACGGATGATGCCGAAAGAAATCCTTCGGGAGCCATGTGGCTGTCGATCCTGCCACTAAGAAAGCGATAACTGCGATAAGTGGATGACCCTTTGGAACGATCGCGCCGTCGCTTCGCACTACTGTTGAACTTTCCTCTGTCATGCGAACCCGGACCGTTGGATCCTCAATCATCTGGGCGTAGGACGCGCAAACACTACCTGAGCCACCGACGTTTCCTGTCATCAAATGGCGTGAGGAGGCTCTTAGCTTGCCCAAGAGCCTATTCTTTACTTCCTCCACGCCTTCCAGAGGTGGCCCGCTCAACCGCCCATGTATTATTGCCGATCTGTTTCTCGCTTGCGCACCTCAGTGCTTCATCCTCTAGACATGCTCGACTACCAGTAGAAGCATTGAGCACTCGAAGACAAACCTGCCTATTTGTACGATAAAGACCACAGACAGAGTCGCTCGCATGGAGAAACTCACTCACACCCATCTCGAGGACGACTGCGAACTTTCCGGACTCACGGTGGGCTGGTGACACTCGAAGACACGCGTCCAAGAAGAGACCATGGGTAGTATGGAGCAGGAAGCTTGGGGTGAAGAGAAGGCCAATGTGAAAATGCTTGATATCGCAGATGCAGAAGGCGGAGGGACAACTGCCCTTGCAACGCTGAAGTCTCTCAATCGTCACCACGCAAAGAGAAAGCGGGAACATGAGAAAGCCGCGGAAAACATCATGAGGACAGGATGCATACCGTGCCTGATAGTAGGGATTCCATGCGACCCTCGAAACCGAAGCTGCAAACTCGCTGCATCAACGGAATGGGCCGCGAATGACGATTTGGATGGACATCACATCAATGGCCCAGAGTTGCTGTCTCCCAAATCTACCAGTCTCTCTACAATCAGACTCGACACCAAATGGCGACGCGGCTGGCGGGAGAGGCAATCTCTCAACTTCTTTGCAACTTTCAGTGCACCGCAGTTGGCTGGCTTTTTCGAATCTGGCTTCTGGTCTCGATGCATTCAATATTCTTACACGGAGCCGGTGATTCTGCATGCTGTCTCTGCGATAGGCTCTTTACACGAATCAATCCTTCAAGGTGCTTTCTTGGACGAAAGGCGAAAGGCTCAGGCTGTGGAGTTTGCTTTGACGCAGTGTAACCGCTCCATTGGCTATCTGACCGGGTCGACACCGGCACAATCTCCTTCCAATGGTTCAAATAAGTCTGGAGGTTTGCCCGTCTCGAAGCTGGCGCTGATCGCGTGCGTGCTCTTCACCTGTTTCGAGGCTCTACAAGGCCACTGCGACAGTGCCGTCAAGCATGCCCTCCAAGGAAAAGCCCTCATGGAAGCCCACTACAAAGAGTCAACTCCCGACGGCCCAAAGTCGATGGAAGAAGATATCGAATTGGTGCGCACTCTTGTCGAACGCCTAGAAGTCCAAGCCACCGCTCTCGTGGGAAAGGACGCACGCCCCGCCACCGACAAGACAAGTTCCGTACCTCCCTTACCCGTCATCGACCGGATACACAACCTCGACCACGCCCACACGACTCTCCACACCGCCATGAACAGCAACATGCGATACACGCAACGCGTCCACCCCGACGCACCCGCTGACCACCACGCCATCACACACGCGAAGAAAGCCCTGAGATACGGGCCCTGGTACGCGCAATGGGAAGCCGCTTTCTCCGTCTACCTCGCACAAAACCAAGCAACCCTCACAAACCCCGACCGCAAACGCGCCATGGTCCTAAAAGCAAACCAAATCGTAGGAACCATGCTCGCGACCGCGGATCTCCGCGCAGGCCCCACCGCCTACGACCGGTTCGAAGACGAATTCCGCGCCATCGTCAACCTGTCGCGAGAAGTCCTCGCCGACTTCTCCTGCCCGCCCTTGCCGACTCTGACGCCCGGGAGCGGCGGCTCGCCATACTTCTCCTGCTCCCTGTGGGTGACAGATCCCCTCTGGATGGCCATCTCGCGCTGCCGCGACCCGACCATCCGCCAGGAAGCCTTCGCTCTCCTCCGCCAGAATCCGCGCCAGGAAGGAATCTGGCACACAGGTCCGCGGAGCCAGAGTCCTTCCTTGACTCGGCAAGAAACCAGCAGCAGTAGCAGCAGCAGTAGTCCTTCCGCGCAGGGGTCGTCGAAATCGCCCCCTTCGCATAGTGCGTCTAGTGGTTCTTCGCCGGGTTCTGGCGCTGAGGAGGTGCCGCTGGGAGATGTGCCGACGGCGGTTTCGCAGGCTGAGGAGGCGGGGAATATGAGGGCCAGGTCGGAGTGGATTGAGTTGAGAGCTGGGTCGGTGGTGCAGGAAGGGGGTGCTGAGGACTCTGCTGGATGAGATTGGCTGCGGGAAGAAAGCTCGCAAATTCAAGAGGCGGCTCTTCTTGATATGTTTGATGGATGAAAGCAGGCGAGGGAAGAGATATCGCCCATACCAGCTCGACGGAAGTAGATGTCCGTTGCTTCCTTAGGGATGTTTAACATTCATTTGTTGCCCTTGAGGAGTTCCATTGGTCGAAGACTCGTTCGGCAACGCGCCGAAGAGACAGCCATATCGGACAAGATCTCTGGCTTGTACATCCTCCATCTGCCCTGGACGAGTCTCATTGGTTGAGGACCTCGTGTGGGAGTGTCATACGAGAGACAGCCATATCAGACGAAGTCTCTGGATTGAAAAACCCTCTACTTGCCCTCAACGAGTGTCATCTATTGACGACTCGATTGATTATGGCATCGAAGAGACAGCCGTATCGGACGAGACATCTGGGTCGTCCCGTTCTTCTGGCCCACGTCGCAGAGTTGGCTTTCGAGTCCCCGCCGAGGGATTTGTCGACCGCTGCCTCTCCGAAGACTCTTTATCGTCCGAAGAAGACGACGACCTCGGTTGAAAGGTCTCTTTGACGACAAAGCTCGACGTGCGCTGGAGCAAGTCGCCTCCTGGTTCTGTTTTGGACAAGAGTGGTTCGTGGACTGGGAGGAGAGGGCTTATGGCTCGTTGGATCGCTGTGTGGCCTGCACAAACAGGCTCGTGTCAGCATCTTGACAAAAGGGGACAAGCACCGCCGATTCGAAGTGGATGCATTACCTTTCGTCGTCGTTATGGCGATGTATAGAGCTGCTGCAGCAGATGCGGTGGCTATTACGCCGAAGATGATTTGGAGGAGGGCGTCGAGCTCCATTGCTTCGCTTTGCTTGGACGTGATGTCTGGGTTGACATTTTCGCCGGTCGTCTGAGTATATATGCGGCCGTTAGGCAGCCACGTTACCAATGAGATCTCTGCAACACAAGAGCGTGTTAAGCTAGATTGATTGCCTTCTCGACTGCGCGTCCGCCACTGACGAGGAGGCCACGGATCATTAAGTCTGAACAACCCCCGGTCAGTCGTGTGTCCAGGCAAACGGTTGGCCGGGCATCGTTGAGTATAAGGCATGTGGAAAAGCGAGCTTGCAAGCACCGTCATGTTCCTGCATGTGAACTGCTGCAGGCCACGAGCCAAGAGCTCCAAGATACATCCAATCATTGCAACAGAAAACTAACTTCTTGTTGCACGCCGTGTTCGGCACTGCCACTAGTACTACCATTGCCGTCGTTTGTGGCTTGATCTTCAGGCGCCAAATAAGCCAGGTCTCAGAAAAGCTTCTTCTGCCGTCAAGCTGGACTCCCCAGCTGTCATCAATGTCGTGACCGATTCTCGGTTGTGGCTACGGCAGTGGGGTGGAGGCAGCCACATGCTGCGCTGCGTACTACCATGATCATGTTGTTTGCAGGATGCCGATGGAGACACAACAGGGGCTGCGGTTCACGGCCAGGCCAGGCTAGCGGTTGTCAGAGAACGAAACAATCTTATTATGTCACTCGTTCTTTTGGGTACGTAAGGCAACAGACCATCAGACAAAAACCAGTTCCCCTTGGCTTTGGGATCTACACTCATGTTCTATTTCTTCTTCATCAAGCACAACCCCCATCATTCTCTCTTTGAGACGCGCTCGTACGATAGGCAATAACACGGGCTGTGTATTTTCGTCATCGTTGGGATGGTACTTGTACTCTGATGCTTACTGCGCAACAATTCTGGACGCTCGCAAGGAGTATTTTTTGAGAAAGGCAACGAACTCCCTTCGAAGAGTCGTGTTTGTGGAGGGGCTTCCGGTAGAAAGGCTTGACGATTTCGCATGCTGTACTATGTTCAGTCCAGCTGGCACAATTCTGCATCGCGACTGGGGTTTGTGTAATGAGTGAGTGGCTGAGAGATACGTAATCGCATACATCGACTTGCAATCACAGGAGGCAAATGATCCGAATGAGAATCTTAGCGATTTATTTCATTTGTCGTCAATCGACAGCACTATCGCAAGTAAGTCTAAGGAGTCACAGTACGATCGATGTTGACCCTGCGCATCCCGTCCTGCTTGACCGTCCATCCAATCGTGTCCTTCACAACGTCCCAAACCTCCGGGTATCTGTCTTCCGCCCAAGTTTCGATATCCTCCTGCTTCGACTGCCCAGCGGCCGCGTCGAAGAAGCTGCCCAGGAGGAAAGCATCGACTTCAAGTTCGCCGTTCTGCTCCGCTTCTTCGAGCGCAGAAATTGCGAGTTCGTTGTCTCCGTTGCCAGCCAAGGCGGCAATGTATGAGGCCCACATGGATTGGTCGAGCTCGACCTTGTTCCTGCGCAGACGCGCCCAGATCTCCTGGGCCTTGATGTCGCCAAACTCGGACTTTTCGCAAGCGCGAAGGGCAATGTGAATGCTGTTGTATGTCGGACCTTCTCTCGAGGCGACAATTTCGTCCCAGAAGTCTAGGCCGGCGCGTGGCTGGTCGCAAAGAGTGTAGGCGATGATGAGGGCATTGCGGCAGTAGGTTGTTTGGCTGACGTTGTAATCAAGCTTGAGCTGATTATGCACGACGTCAAGACTCTCCAGATCGTCCAGCTTGGCGCAGCCGAGGAAGGCGGTAACATAAGTTTCGTTGTCGGGGATGGTGTCCGCGCGTGTGTGGTGACGCATATGGTTGAACACGGTCACGGCCATGTCCGGTCGGTCGCGTGTGAAGAAATTGAGCATGAGCTCTGTGCGCTGTTCGCGTGGCATCTCGTCAAAGATGCTGCGGAGGATCGTATAGGCATCCCACGCGCGGGTGGTGGTGGTCCTCGAATCCAGGGAGTAGTCAATAATGTTGCGACGGATGCTAGCGCGTTCTGCAGATGAGAAGCCGAATGAGTGGGTGTTGAGAAGGTCGATTACATCGTTGATTTCGTCTCTGTTGAGGTGTAGCACGCTCAAGGTTGAGACCGTCAAGGACTCAAAGTTTGCTTCCCTGTCTGACAAGTCGGCTACGACACTCATGATTGTCTCGAAGTCGTGACGCTGGGATGTGCAAAGCGCAACGATAAGTCGATTGACTGCCGGAACGTCCGAATTTGTGGAGAGATCCTGGCCTTGAAGATGCTTGTAAGCGATGAGGGCACCGTCCACGTCGTTCACGCTCAGGCGGTAGTCCATTTGCAAGACAAAGGTTTCTGCGTTAGGCTGAATGCCACGGTCACGGCCCAAAGAGATGAACCGCTCAGCCATATAAGGATCGTTCTGAGAGATAGCGTATCGAACAAGGGCGTTGATGGTCTCTGAGTCCGGCACCCGCCAGTCTTCCTCTTTGGGAATAGACTCATTTGACTTCTCCATCACATCGATCATGCGACCAACCTCGTCAACGCTTTTCTTGGTTCCTGCGCCCCAAACGAGAACAGTATCCCATATTTGTTTCTCGGGGTTGGATGACATGACATCCTTCACAGCACCATGGCCTAGCTCCAGGTCATTGGAGGCTAGACACCACGTCAGCAGCTCGTGTACAGCTATTTGATAAAAGCGTTTCGATCCATTGTCCAAATTTTCGCCAGTCGTGCCGGCCACGCGCTTGCACTGATCCCACCAATGCCTCACAGCTTCGTTGTCTTGCTTCTTGATATAGAATCTGAGAATCGAGTGCGTTGTTGCGAAGTCAAGGTCGACACCACTCTGTCTCAAGATCGCTAGTGTGTCGAGCAATTCTTTCTCGTTGCTTTCCTTCGAAAAGCCAAGAATAATCTGGCTCCAGCTTCGAATGTCTAGTCTGGACACGAGCTCATCGTCGATGCCTTCCTCTTCTTCAGTAGCTGTGGGACCTTCCTCCAAACCGGGCTCCCCTGAGTGACCACTCTGCTCGCTCAGTAGGAGCTGTTTGGCTTCCTGCGTTCTCCCAACTCTGGTCAAGTAGAAGATGTATGCGTTGAATCCACTCCCAGCCTCTTTCTCAGAGTATTGTGGTCCAGATAGCTCGTCGTAGAGTAAGCGAGCGAGGTCCAAGTGTGCTTGACTAACCTGGCGTGGAATTCGACGCAGCATCATAGCAAATCTACTTAGCTCTTTGCCCGTGAGCTCCCGCTGAATGCTAGTCCCATTTGCAGCGGACTCTCTTTGCATCTTGAGACAGTATTGTAAGCTCTGGAACACAAGCTGTGCTTGCGTATCCTCAATGGCCGTATTCGAGCGATGCTTGAACTTGTGGAATGATTGAAGGGCATAGACGACATCCTCAACAGGCGGTAATCTTGCTCGCAACCGCTCCCTCTTCGCATACTCCATCATCTTTTCAATTCCGGGCTCGTAGTTCGCTTCTTTTGCGTTCTTAGGTGCTTTCGGTCTGAACATGTTGCCCATGCCGAAGAACGTCCTCCTTTGCTGGTATCTCCGGGATGCTGGCAATGCGCTATTCCGCGCGAGGTACACTCTTCTTCCATTGTGCGAGGGTGCTATAGAGCTGTAGCTCTGTCGTCGAAGGCATCCGCGGTGGATAATCGGTTCGTTTGCGATGATGCGCCGGAAGACCTGGCGCGTTAGGTGGGAATGCATGGCGTAGTGCTTGGGCGTGTCGTGAAAGCTTTTATATACTGATTAAGGCCATATACAATGCAGATATTAAGTAGAAACAAGGAGAAGAAAGGCGGTAATGTACAATACAGCTTGCGTTCGCTTTGCTCGCCGTGATGATGAACCGCGAAGTCTAAGCGGTCGTTGCGAAGTCCAATCGCTTTGCGGCCAGCGGAAGCGGGAGTCCGAGCTATCCCCGATTTCGAGATGGGAGACAGGACTGGAAGATTGAAGCAACCTCACATATACCAGAAGGCATACCACACCACATCACCATGTCTCTGGAACGGGCAATGACCAGATTATCGCTGCGGCCAGCGAGCATTTGTCGCCAATGCCGCCGCACTTTCACTTCCCCTGCCAAACCGAGACAGCAGCAATCCGCGACTGCTTCGTTCGCTGGTAAGAGCATTGCCTACTCTTCTTGTCAAAAGATCACACTCTGACACCCCTGAAAAGAAACTCTTCAGAACTCTCGCGCAGGCGCACCCACCGGAACTCCTCAGCGCAGACAGCCCGGTCCCGCGGTGACCACTGATGCCGCACCGCTCGCCCCACAAGATGCCTTTGCATTCGCTCAATCAACCGTCGCCGATGTCGAAAGGTCCAACTCTCGCGCGAAACAGGAAGAGCAAGAGCGCGATCTTGCGCGCGGTATCGAACGCAAAGGTCTAGAGCAACAGCAGACCCGCCGCTGGAACGGAGGCGATGTATACTCTCCCCATGATCTTAGCGGAGCGGAGCAGTCGAAGTGGAAGAAGACGAAGCAAAAGCCGACACCGAAGTGGGATGTGTTGGATCAGCTGAACATCAACCCCTTGCATCACTACAAGGTATGTTCTCCCAAAACGCGATCGAGGCGTTTGTCTATCAAGGATGCGAAGAGCGAATGCTGACCCTGAGTTTCACGTAGAACTTCAGCATGATGTCCGAGTACGTGTCGGAGGTGGGCAAGATCCAGCACAGCAAGCTCACGGGCCTCAGGCCTCGAAACCAGCGCAGAATGGCAAAAGCTGTCAGGAGAGCGATCGGTCTTGGCTTGATCCCTACCACGTACAGACACCCTGAAATCCTCAAGACCGAGCCGGATTATATCAGGCGCCAGAGACAGGCCTTGTGAGAATTCAATCTCACCGCTCAAGTGTAGTATTAGCGAAATTTGTACGAGTTCTTAGCTGCATAGCATCCATGGAAACTGGTTTTGCTCAGAACGGGAGACTGCAAAATTGTGTGCATATTCAAAGAAAGCGTTGATCAAGCTCCAGCAGTCTCAGTAAAATAAACCCCTCATCAATCATCAAATCATCACCAGTCGGCCGTTGTCATTAGAAATCCTCTCATCAAGCCTCGTCCGATTCCTCACCCATCCACCACGCCCATCCCCAAGCTCCGCCTCCAAAACTTTCCCCCCATCAACCAACCTCACATCCCTCGCAGTCGGCCGAAAATTCCCTCCTCTAGCCCAAAACAGCCTCCCATTCGTATTGGTCAAGCAAGCATTCAAATCGATCCGACTCGTGTGATGATGGCCGTTGAAATCACGGCACTCGGCAACCAGTACACGACCGTCATCTTCTAATCTAGCACCGCGTGAGCTCGCGCTCCAATTTCCCACCATGTTACTGCCGCCATGGGACTTACCAGAATCGCTGGACGAAGAAGAAGAGCTGGAGGAATGGCTGCCGCGCCGCGACTTCTTGTGCTTCTTCTCTTTCTTCTCTTTCTTGTCCTTCTTGTGGTGCTTCTTGTCTTTGAACTTGTCTTCAAGCATGCTGCCTGCGATCGCGCCGCCAACCGTACCCAGGATCCCATGGTGCATCTTGTGCCCGGCAAATCCGCCGGCTGCGCCGCCTGCCAAAGCGCCCATGAGGCCGCGGTCTTCGGCATTGGGGTCTTGAGCTCCATAGGGACCTTGGTTGTAGCCCTGATTGTAGTTGCCTTGTGGAGGGTACGGTTGGTCTTGCGGTGCTTGATGGTGGTCCCCGCGATAAGGCTCGCCGTAAGAAGGGGCGCTTGAGGATCCGTAGCCTGGCTGAGGAGGGTATTGCTGCTGGTTTTCGTAGCCACCTCCGTACTGCTGCGATTGGTGCTGTGGGGGATATGCGCCTCCTGGTGGGCCCTGGTAGCCGTAGTCACCGCCCTGCTGTGGCGGTCGGTCTTGAGGGTACTGCTGGTACGGCTGATCGTTGGATCCATAGTATGATTGAGGTTGATTCTGGTCACCGTATTGGGGCTGTTGGTAGTCATGCTGGGGCGGCTGGCCGTAAGCCTGAGGGCCTGGCGAGCCATACTGGCCGTATTGTGGCTGCTGTTGCTGTTGCTGCTCGTTGTATGGAGGCTGTTGTTGATAGTAGTCCTGGTTTGATCCTTGGTTGTAGCCGTAATCGCCTCCCGACGACGGGCCTTGGGGTTGGTATCTGGTCATGATCGAGAGGTGCGTCTGGTGTGTCGATTGTACTTATTGCTTTGTTAAATGTGATCAGAGAATCAATGGGCATGGTGACGAGTGAGGAAGATGTACAGACAGTATATATCTTCAGCTCGTGCAAACACCAAGCTGAGCTGAGCTGCGATCCTCCTGGCACAGCCACACTGCAAGGCAGCAGACTACGTTCCCAGGGTGTGAGTCTCGTGTTTCCGAGGTCACTCACTCTACCATTGGCTACACCGTGAAAGCTCAGCCCCTTGCATGGCCGCAGTTCATAGGCATGGGTATGTATGCGATTCAAGCAATGCTAAGCCTACGACTAATGCTTGACTTTAAACTTAAACAATTCGGCAGCCATTAGCTTTCGTGAGGTCATGACTCTGTTGACAACAGATCAAAATTGGTACAGTACTCTGCAATGAATAGCTTGCTGTGATTGTCGGTCGTCCATCCTGAAACTCAGCCGACAAGATCATGCCATACACAAGGTGCTATTGGCACGTGTTGACGTGTCGGTCGAGGAATGGGCGAATCGGCCGTACTCGTATCACGACGTGCAAGTCCTCGTAGTCGTCTTGGATGGTTCGCAAGTTGAATGATACTGTGTGAAAGTTAGTTAGGAATCGACTAACCATTTGTTCCTTCGCACGCGTCAAGAATCGGACAGTTCAATTTCAACAAACTCCGACAATTCACAGAAGACCTCAAATCGCGGTCCTTCCCAAACAAGCCACCCCGCACTCGAAGCTAGTACACATTCGCTCACTTCCGTCGTCGGCAACACCATTCGCATTCACACGACGTCCTAGTATGCTCACTTGTGGATTCAAATGGATCTCTTCTGATCTCCGAGGATGCCACGACGCTGCGGCAGGTCATGCATCTGTGCCATACCGCCTTACAGGGCTGCATTCAAAAGCGTCAGCGGGGATTCGATTTACTAGTAGAATGTGAGGGATAGCCAGCCAGTACGAACAACATCCATTCCCATCGATCTGAATACCAATCCGGCACATCATCATGGCGACTGCACTTCTCCGACCTTTGCGGGCCTCTCGCAACACTTTCACTTCCACTGTCAGACGAGGATTCGCTTCGACCGGTTCCGGACCATCTATCGTCAAGCCCAGCCGTGAGGAATTGAAGAATGGACGTCTGGCCTCACGTAATCTGGAACAAGCCATTAGAAGCCTTCACGAGGACGGTCTGGTGGTGATCGAAGATGCCGTTCCACACGAGGATCTCGACCATTTGAACGAGAAAATGGTCCAAGACGCATTGAAATTGCAGGCGCGCGGTAAAGATATGCCGTACAATTACAACGTCGGAAACAGTAAGCGCTCTCTCACTCCCTTCAACAAACTCATTTAAATCCAAGAAACTGACTTGCTCGTCCACACATAAAAGTCCAACAAGACCCACCTCCCCTCAAAGCCTACTTCCCCCCCTCCATCTTCCTCAACCCCCTCGCCACCCACCTAACAACAACCCACCTGGGCCCCCCGCCAAAATGGACCTTCTGCAGCGGCAACTCGGCCATGCCCAACCCCTCCCCTCAACGCCAACCAGTGCACTCCGATGCCGACTTCGCGCACCCATCCCACCCCTTCGCGCTCGTAATCAACATTCCCCTGATAGACTTCACGCCCTCGAACGGCAGCACAGAACTCTGGCTGGGCACGCACACGGGCTCGCTGGCCGGCTTGCACGTCCAAGAAGGCGAGCACGGCGACCGAGCTAGCGGACGCATCAAGGAGGGTTTGCTAGAGGAGCGCAGAAAAATCCGCGCGCCGTGCCAGCCGAGTATTCGCAAGGGGAGTGTTGTTGTCAGGGATTTGCGGCTTTGGCATGCGGGTATGCCAAATCTTACCGATGAGGTGAGGGTTATGTTGGCGATGATCCATTTTGCTCCGTGGTATCGGAATCCTATGCGGTTGGAGTTTTCGGAGGAGCTGAGGGGTATTGTTGAGAGGGAGGGTGGAGGGTTGGAGGTTCCGGTGGATTGGGTGGGGAAAGGGGTGGCGGAGGAGAGGTATTTGGGGAGGGGGTTTGGGAATAGTTATGATTTTGGGCAGGTTAAGTGAGGGGTTAGGGGAGTTGTGGTTGTGGTTTTATGGTATGGAGAAGTTGAGGGTAGTTGGACTATGCAGGGATTAGTTCGCTGTGTCTCTGGAGAAGGATGGAAAGGATGGGATTGGTATGAATGTCGTGTTGATGAATTTCCCTGAAGTACTATACCGCTCTCAATCGACTAATAGCAATGGCAAATGGTCAATACTCCTTCCTTCCCATCAACCGTCCTGCCACAACCTCGATCTGCGAACATCAGTACCTTCTAGCGATTGATATTCCAAAGTTTTGGATGAGTTGATACTCGCAGGCAAAAGTCTGCCTACTTTCACGCTCACGCGCACAGCCCATCTCATCTGATCAGCAAGCCTCATGTGTAACTTAACTTCACCTACCGGGTCTAATGCACAATGGATCACATCTGGGGAAAAGAGACGATGGCAAGAGCCGACCATCAAGCCATCGATCCATCGGATTCCAACCCACGGGCAATAGAACTTCTAGAACCGTGATTACGGGGCCGTACATGCGTTTGTTACTCCAGCAACACACCGACAAGTGTGCGGTGCAGTGCTGTGCGGAGAGGGCAGGTCTCGAAGAGATCTTTCCCAGGACTTGTGCCTTCCACTCACCCTGCCACCAACGAAGAACGAGGCTTTTGGACGTCAAAGCGTCTGGCAAGTCCCGGCAGAAGGGCGTACAAGAAGAGCAAGGTAAGGTATGTTACTGCCGAAAACGCCTGATGCAGGAAGTGTTCCAGAAGCGTTTCTGTTGCCTGACACGAGAAAAGCACTCGCAGAACGACGCCAGGTTCGCTTGAGCAAGTTGGCGAGGAGCTCGTGATGGGGAGCGACGAGATATTCGAGATATGAGGGCCAACAGCATGATACTGAGATGTCGATCGTGTTGGAAGTCAATAATCACCACAAGGCGCCTGTCTGTGTCCATAACCCCCTCGCCTTACAAGCCAGAGACAAATAAAAAAGGGAGCGCGAGCGCTTCAAGCAACGCCACCACCCCACGCCGATACAGCACGGCGATGCCTGACACGACACGCCGCACACGAACCCTCGTTACTATTCCTGCAGCAAAGCGAACACTGATCGACAGCCAGGGTGCGTGCGTGCGGTGCGGCATTCGGCAGGAAGCAGGCAGGCATGGTTGAGCGCTTACTTGCTGGGCTTTGCTGGGCGAGACTGTGAGGGAAATCATGGTAGGCTTGCGGGGCGCCGAACAGGTGTTCGGCGGCACACGGCATTAGGGATTGAATGCTGAGAGACATGGCAGGACCGTGTGGCGTGGGCTGGATCGCGGTATATGTGCGGGCAGGTATGGAGCAGAATATTTCAATTTTCATGGTAAAGCTCGTGGGGTGCAGCGTGTGAAGGATGCGAGATGGATTCAGGGGAACCTTGGTTCTGAGAGGGCTTTTTGGGGAGTGGGAGGGTCCAGCGGTGGTGGTGGGGTGGGAGGCAGAGACAGAGAGGAGGGCTGGCTGGCTTGTTTGCTTGCAACATCTCAAATGCTTGCTTGCTTGCTCGCACTCGGAACGTCAGCGTGGGGGAAAGGGAAAATTGGGATTGCGATCAGCCTGTTTCAGGTGGATGGACTGGGCTTTTTGCGTTGGAGGGATTTTCTTGCGCCAGGCACGCACGAGCACGGCGGGTGAGTGGACAAAGGGTGTTGGAAACCTGATGACGGCGACGGGTAGAGATCGGGTGGATGATGAACAGGTACAGGCAGGTATCGTGATGCTGGCTTGCTGCTACAGTCCTACTCGGGAGAATGGCTGGCGCCGGATGGCTCAGATCAGGGAAGTGAACGGGTGAGATTGCCGGATCTGGCGGGGGACAATGGTCTTTCTTGGAGTGAGGGGAAGGTCACGGGATGGTGCCATATATTGCGTATTGGGAGGATTATCTAGATAGAGGTGAGATGCATGGGTTGGGTGGGTGTACCTGAATACCTACCTGCACGCGCCAGGGCAGAACAGCGTACCTTACCTGAGAAGAGAGATGCTTGTGCTTGGGTCAATGCATACGGCATGCGCCTAGCGAGGCTGCTTCTTTTTTCTCGCCTCTCCCTCTCTGGCTTTTCTTGTTCGCTCGCCTGATGACGATGTGTCTCATGAAACCGTTGGCGAGCACGGGCAGCGCGTACCTGGCTAGTCAAGTAGTGGCGGAGACACGCGATGGAAGGGGGGTGCTTAGGGATGGATGGAGGTAAGCCTACGCACGTACTCGTTCAACGATGATGGCGACGACGACGACGACGAAGACGCAAGCAATGGCAACGGTCGGCCAGGCCAGGCCAATAGCCGAATAAGATGGAAAGGATCAATGGTATAGCAAGGTCTTTCGAGTAGCACAAAACGATTGCCGGAGAGTGAGTATCTTGTTGGAGAGAGTGTCAAGAGAGTTTGACGGCTCAGGGGATCATCGCCGGCACTAGGCGACTAGCAGCCTTCCTAAATCGCCGTCTGCCTCTGTTCCCTCCAATCCTCTCTCCGCGCGCCCTCTCCATCTCATCCACCCTAATCTCTAGGTATCTACCTAACGTTACTCTTACCTCCGTACCTTATCCACGCCCACACACTCCTCGACAGTCCTTGCGCGCCACACTCACTCTCCGCCACTACCACCACCACCACCACCACCTCCCGGTCATACTGCTCCATAGAATCTGTCTTCCTCATTCTCTCTCTCCCTCTTTTCCCTTTCCCACACACCATATACTACTACTACGACACACCCACCACCACACCCCGGCCAATCGCCTCTCATTGACCCTGCGCAAGCGACGCAGCTAGGGCTTCCTGCTGCAGCACCGACGACACGCCAGTGCACCCCTCTGTGCCCACACCCCAAACCCCAGTCGCCATCAATCATCTGTTCCCCTCCTGCCCTACCACACCCTTTATCTGCCCACCTGGCCGGGCAATCTTCTACAAATCGACAACCACCACCACCACCACCACCACCACCACCACCACCACTTTCTCTTCCTCCAACGTAGGGTCCGCGCTCGCATACCAACCTGCAGCCGTGTCCGTGCCTGGTTGCCTCGATTCGCCGGCCACAACACTCTGAAACACCCGCAATCACCGTGTCCACGCGCTCGGCGCCCACAGACAAAGCGACACCATTTGACGTGCAGGATTCACAATCCGCTGTTACGGACCGCGCTCTGCTCCCCGTTCTTTGTGCCACGCGCCTGGTGCACGTCCCGGCAATCGCTCTCATCCTGTGCCCATCCGCGGGCGAGGGCGGCGCACAAGTTTAGCGTTGCCGTAGTCTCCTTCTCCTGCGACGTCTACGCCGCAACATACCTGCTACGACTCCGTCTTGCTGGCGTGTCGTAGGAGCCGCAACTCCGACACGTCGCTTTTAACCACCCGTCTGTGCTCTCTCCCAGCATGGCCGTCTCAATGCTTCACAGCGCCTCGCGGGCTTCCAATTCCTCAGGCGGATCCTCCTTTCATCCCACCGTCACAAGACAGAACACAATGAGCTCACACGATGGCTCGCGCTCGATGCGCGCCTCTAAGCGCTACTCCGTCACCGCCCTATATCTTTCCATGAACGCCAACCACCGCGACCTGGAAATCGAAGACGACCTCGCACGCGCTCAGAAAGCACTGCGCGATCTGAAAGCAAACATTTCGTCGCAGTCAAAGAAAAACTTCGTTTTGGAGAAAGATGTACGATACCTGGACTCTCGAATCGCGCTTCTCGTGCAAAATCGCATGGCGTTGGAGGAACAGAACGAAGTCGCGAGCCATCTTGACGATTCGACCGATTTGTCGGAAGGCTCATTTCCCAACGACGACAAGACGCAAAAGTACGGCAACTTGCTTTTCCTATTGCAGACAGAACCCAAGCACATTGCGCACCTTTGCAGATTGGTGACGATGGCTGAGATCGACGCGCTACTGCAAACCGTCATGTTCACATTGTATGGTAATCAATACGAGAGCCGAGAAGAGCATCTACTCTTGACCATGTTCCAAGTAAGTTTAACTTCGAGCGTTTCTCTGCCTTCGAACAGCTAATCTGACATCCACAGTCTGTATTAACATATCAATTCGACACCACATCCGATTACTCCTCGCTCCTGAGAGCAAACACACCCGTTTCAAGAATGATGACGACTTACACTCGACGAGGACCTGGCCAGAGCTACCTTAAGACGGTACTTGCGAACCGAATCAATTCGCTGATCGAGATTAGAGATCTTGATCTCGAGATCAATCCGCTGAAGGTGTACGAGACGATGGTATCGAAGATTGAAGCAAGTGGCGAGCCTCTCCCGCCTGGACTTCAGCGCGGTGTGACTGCTGAGGAGGCTGCGGATAATGAGAGCGTACAAAAAATCATCGCACCAAGACTGGACATGCTTGTTGAGATCGCGAACTCTTTCCTGGACACAATTATCGACGGACTGGAAGAAACGCCATATGGCATTCGGTGGATCTGCAAGCAAATCCGCAGTCTGACCCGCCGAAAATACCCGGATGCTTCAGAGCAGAGTGTCTGCACACTTATCGGTGGCTTTTTCTTCTTGCGTTTCATCAATCCGGCAATTGTCACACCACGATCGTACATGCTTATCGAGCAAGTACCAGCAGAAAACCCCAAGCGGACGCTCACATATGTGGCGAAGATGCTTCAAAATCTGGCAAACAAACCCAGCTATGCCAAAGAACCATACATGGTCAAATTGCAGCCCTTCATTCAAGCGAACAAGGAGCGCATCAACAAGTTCATGATGGACTTGTGTGAAGTGCAAGACTTCTATGAAACGCTGGAAATGGACAACTACGTGGCGCTGTCAAAGCGTGATCTTGAGCTGTCCATCACCCTCAACGAGATCTATTCCACTCACTCTTTGCTGGAGAAACATGCGGGTGAACTTGTCAAGGGCGAAGGCAACCACCTCAGTCAACTTCTCGCCGAGCTCGGTCAGGCGCCCGCCCAGCTTCCTCGAAGAGAAAACCGCGCCATCACACTGCCCCTTTACAGCAAGTGGGAAACGCCAATCGATGACCTTACCAATGCTCTCGACATCACACAAGAAGAGGTGTACTTCATGGAGGCCAAGGCAACGTTTGTGACCATTCTTCGAACCCTTCCAGCCAACTCCCCCATCACTCGTCGACCTCTACGCCTCGACCGCATTGCCGAAGCAGCAGGAACCACCAAGAATGATTCCGTCATGGTACGCAAAGGTATCCGTGCAGCAGAGCTTCTCAACCAGCTACAAGAAATCGGCATTATCGAGAAGGAGGATAACTTCGCCTTGCTCCGTGATGAGATTGAGCAGGAATTGGTTCATCTCGGCTCACTCAAAGACAAAGTCCTCACCGAGACTGGTAAACTCGAGGAAGTCTTCAAAACAATCCAAGAACACAACAACTACCTGAACAGCCAACTTGAGACCTACAAGAGCTATCTCCACAACGTACGAGGCCAGAGTGAAGGCAGTGCGTCAAAACGCAGCGCCCAAAACGCAAAAGTCCTAGGCCCCTACAAATTCACGCACCAAGACCTCGAGCGCCAAGGCGTGATCCAGAAGTCCAACGTGCCCGAGAACCGCCGCGCAAACATCTACTTCAACATCACCTCGCCTTCCCCCGGCACGTTCGTCATCAGCCTGCACTACAAGGGCCGTAACAGGGGCCTGCTAGAGCTGGACCTGAAGCTCGACGACTTGCTGGAAATGCAAAAGGAGGGCCAGGAAGACCTCGATTTGGAGTACGTGCAGTTCAACGTCACCAAGGTGCTGGCGCTGCTGAACAAGCGCTTCGCGAGGAAGAGGGGCTGGTGAAGATTCCTCTTGCCTGTCGGACAAGAATCGCCGCTTGATCCGGACGCGGGCGGTCTGGGTTAGTGAGCGGTTGGGAATGAATGTCTGTCTGATGGGGAGATTTGAGTTTGCTTGCGAGCTGAAGGGGGAGATCAATTATATTAATATCGACACGAAATCTCGAAGATGTCAGAAGTGGAAAGCAGAGAAAGATATGGGAAAGAAAGAAAGCCAGGCAAAAGAGACGAATGGGAAACGCCGGCCCTCCTGGTCGCCGGGAATTTCTTTCTCCATTTTTTTTTTTTTTTTTTTGGTAATGTATTTTGTACGACTATGGAAACGATGCGAGGTCGGAGGCAGGCGGGCGGGCACACACGAGACTCAATGGGTCTGTTTCACTTTTTTCTTCTGTCTTTTTCTTTTGAGCGAGTTGTTGTCTTTCTGCCAGGAGAGAGAGACGGGGGGACAATGGAGAGGATGGGAGAGTTTTCGTTGCTTGTGATGATACCCGGTGCAGGGAAATGAATGAATGGGCGTAGGAGTTCTTTTTCGATGGCATGGTTTCTTGGTTGCTTTGCTTAATGCCTTTTTTCATCTTTGATTCATTCCATCCCATTCCATTCCATTTCATCTTCACTTCACTTCCGAGGCTCCCCAACTATTTCGGACCGAGGGTTGTCTTTCTTCTTTCCCTTTTTGCTTTGCTTTTGCTTCCATTATAGTCTGCTTTGCGTATGTTCTGGTTCCAAAGGGCGCGGCGGCGGGCGGGATATGATTATTTTGGGGGAATTGAGGTTTGTACGATTAGATGCCTTATTTCTTAGGGATTTTTGGTTTTTCGATTAGGCAATGAAAGAAACAAGACAAAATCATGCTACCTACCTACTTTTGACCTCTTTCTCAATTTTGGCTGGATTGTTTGATGGGGTGATTGAAAGGGTAGGTAGGTAGGTAGGGAAGGTAAGGTAAGATGTATTCGACGGAGCTTTTGGAACTTCTCACATCACGACCTTTGGAAGACGGTACGACCTGTCACTACTTTATATTGGTACGCGCGGTACGTACGGCTTTCGCCTTCCGATATCTCTATGTAGGTAAGCAAGACTGTTACAGTCTCCCGGCTTCTAATAACACTTCCATGCCAATTCATCTTTCCCCCGCACTATCAATCAATCACCATCATCATCGAACGGGATAGAACAAGGTAAGCGAGGTAAGGTACCTTACCTAACGTAGTGTCGTAGGAATCAAAAGTCTAAAACCCACATGCACATCAGCTGCACAGCACTGCAAGGTCTCGCTGCTTCCCGTCCCGCTCTCCGTGCAGTCCAGTCATCCTCCACGCCATCCTAGTACCGTCCCTTGTCTTTCTTGCTCAGGGCCTGCTTGCTTGCGTGTTTCCGTACCCCGGGTTCTGTGCGGAGTAGATTGAGAGTCCCCGCTGCATGCTCGTTCGTCCGTTGGGCTAGCTGGGGCGGCCCCGATGTGCTGCCTGTTGCTGTGCTGCGTGCTGTGTGCTGTTATCGCGTCACCTGGTTCGTTTCATCATTGCCTATGATACCTTACCCTTTGGTGGCGGCGGTGTGCTGACGGCTTGCCTTTCTTTACCTTACCCTGCCTTATTACCCTATCTTGCCTGACCTTGTTCTCTCGAGTCATCGACAATCAGACAGTAACGTGATCTTGCATTGTACTTCTGTTTCCCATCTCACCTTCCTTGCTTGCTTTCTCTATATCCTCTCACTCCTACACTCGTGCATGACCTCTCTACAACCCTTGACTTGACACAACCCGTATCCTGCGAGCCTACCTACCAATACCTACCATATAGCATCCAGCCTGAGGACCTACCAATCTCCAACCCCCATCCTCCCTCTCACCCAGAATGACCTCCTCAATCCCCATCCCCACCACCCGCAACAAAACCCCCCGCCTCCACCGCCACGCCCCCTCCTCCTCCTCCTCCATCTCCTCCTACCAATCAGCCAGCACGCCCGGCTCAAGCTACGCTTCCTCTTCCGCCGAGGGAGCTTACTACTCGCCCGCCAGGCTGCCCGCAGGCGTGGGCAAAGGGAAGGGCAAAGAGAGGGAGGGCTCTGTTGTGCAGCAGCAGGAGCAGCAGCCGAGAAGGCAGAGTTTGCTTGGTATGCCTTTCTTGCTGTTAGGTTCTTGTTTAGGCTGGAGTGGTGCCTGATGTTGGGTTTTGAGTGTTATGGATGAAGGCTGATTCCGTGGGATTTGTAGGAAGCTCGTTGAGCAAGTCTGAGCATACCGTTGTGGATTTGGGATATGGTGGGGCGCCGAGATTGGTATGTTATTACGCTGCTGCTGTTTCTGGCAAATCTACTCTGTGGGTATACGTCTTCCTAGCGATACATGCTGACCCAATGGTTTTCCACGCTTGCAGGTCAGCTGCGTCAAGTCTTCGCAGGGCTTTGATTGGAATCAAGGTGAGAAGATGCCAACTTTCGACATGATGAACGTAATTTGCAACTTCGATCTGACATTTCTGGGCCAAACCCTGACAGAACTCTTCCTCCCCTCCTACGCCGATTACGAAGCGCAAGATCTGGAGCGCAAGCAAGATCCCGTCGAGGATATTGTTCTGACGGACGAGGAGGTCGCTGCTATGTTTCCGCAATAACAAGCTTGATTTCGGGTTTGAGGTGTTGGGGTTTGTGGTATATCTGGATTCTCAACTTTGTTTTTAGGGAGATGGCGCATGTATAGGGTTCAACTATGGTTGTGTTGTATTTAGGTATGTTTGTGCATGGGGTTTTGGGGCATTGGATTGATGTGGTGACGAGGGCGTTTGACATTGGCGTTTGACATTGGCGTTTGGTAAGATCTGATAATTAGGTTTATGGTCTTGACAAATGGAATGGGATTGGCAAGGAAAGATAGTCAATGGCATATACTTCTCTCTACACGACTGCCATTGAGATTCATATCGTTGGATGATAAGCGAGATGCAAGAGGCGAACAACCGAGCGAGCTCGAGGCGAGGCGAGCGAACTTCCCCACACAACTCACACACGCCACGCCTGCCGATCTCCCGCGTGGGAGGATGTTTTGTTTACAGCTGAAGAAGAGAAACTACCTCACCACAACCATCCCTTCAACACGCGATTCCAGCCCTGGAAACCTGGCACAAAAAAACCATGACCACAATCTTCGAAACCGACATCGAAGGCGCGCGCGCCACCGCCTCCGCCCACCGCAAAATCGAGCTCCAAGCGCCCGCCGACCTAACCTACCTGATCGCGAACGTCTCGCGCGCCGCCCGCGCCAAAATCGACACTCACCTGCCTCCCGACGCGGCGCCCGAGAGCGGTGAGGACGCCCTGCGTCGGCGCGTCGAAGTCCTGGTCGAGGAGTATATTCGCAAGACGTTTGAGGGCGCGAAAGAGGGGATTAGTGTTAATGGGATGGGGGTGGGGGAGATGGAGGAGGTGCTTGCTAGGGTTGGGGAAGGGGAGGGTGAGTTTTCTTTGTCTTGTGGCATTTCTGACATTATTTTGTGGTTTTGTTCGCTCTTTCACGCGATGAAAACTAACATTCTCTCTTTCCCAATAACTCAGAAATCGAACCCTTCGACGCCAAACTCGCGCAAAGAGTCCAATCTCTCTCCGCTCAACTGGAAAACCAAACCCTCCAACTAGCCAGTCTGCGCCGCGACGCGCCCGCCGCGACCGCGCAGAAATTCGAGGCCGAATTCCAAAGGCGGAGCGAGGAAGACGCCGCGCGCGTGCAGGCGCAGAGCGAACTGGATGCACGTGCTGCGAAGGATTTGAAGCTGGATGTCGGCGAGGTGGAGCGCTTGGAGGAGGTCAGGGGGACGTGGCAGAGGGGTATGGAGGAGTTGGAGGAGTTGAAGGGGAGGGTTGGCGGGACGGTGGAGAGGTTGGAGAGGGCTAGGAGGGCGGTGGAGTTTGTTGAGGGGAGGGAGTAGAGAGGTGTCAAAAGAGTGCGATGCGGAAGATCTTTCCTTTTGGGTTAAGGGCTGGACGGGCGTTTTGTTTGGGCGTTTTATGATGTTGCATGATACCCTGGGCCTCTGTTCTTTTCTCCAACTTTCTTATAGAGGACATAATTGCAGTAAAGACGACGATGCGTACAAAATTTCTGGATGGAAGCATTGAAGCTTTCCACCTAACTTACGTGTATGAAGTAAGGCACATGCCTTCCCCAGCGCTGGCTCGAATATGCCCTTCATCGAACAAGTAATCCCTTCCACAGCTCACCTAGTGGGTAGCCCGTAAAGTCACAAGCTAAACACGATAGCTCTGCTGGATCGTAGCAGGGTTCAGATGAGGATGGGAAGACAAGCGCACTTGCACGGATTTCGCAGCTGCAATGGGGCCTGAAAGTGCTGGCCGATCATAGTAAGAGACAGGAGGTATCACCTTCGCCTTCTCTTCCGACGGAACCGTTTAAAATTCCCTACAATCAGGGGATTGAAAAGGCGAGATATCCCTTAGTCGGATCAATCCAGACATACATTTCAGATGGCAAAAAGGTTTCACTACCGTTCACCGGAGTCGTGTATAGGTATTTTTCTTACTTCGCTAGGAGGCTAGAAGTGATGAGTTCGTCCTCATAGGTACCCAGGATGGTGAAGCGCTTTAGATATTCATCAGACGCTTTTTGCAATGGGTTTCCTCGTCCTTGCTTTCTTTCACCGAAGGGCATTGATATCATGCAGGGAAGGCGCGGCCCTGCATCCCTACAAACCCCTTGAACAAGACCTACTTCGTGCGCGCGCCAAGGGATAGCATCATTTCGTCCTGCTCACTCGCTAAGAGTACGAGTGGAATTTTCGCATCGGTCTAGCGATTACGAATCAGACATCTATTTAGTCCCTGGAAATTACTGCGCCACAGCACCGTGAGGTTGCAGAACAGATGACGAAGTTGTTATAGCAGTCGAACGTCTCTCGCCGGGGAAAAAAATAATGACGTCGCCGCTATCACCGATCGCATCGCATCGTATCAAGCGATGCAAACGTTTGCTGCTAGCCAGTGAGAGGGCAACAAGTTCTCCAGATTCTTTGCCGGCTGCCGATGGACAGTAGTAGTCATGAAAGGGTCTCTAATAAGCTCCGTCTACTATACGCGAAGGGCGTGACGTGCGTATGGGCGTCTAGAATTTTCTAGGAAATCAGGCCAGTGAGTTAGGATGTTCGTATACCATACCGTGGATTGCATCATTCTGCATTCCCTCGTGCGAGTGTGCCTGTCGGTCAGAGTAGTGTCAGGAGTCGTCGCGTGCACTGTCGATCTAGAGATAGGGTCTCTCTCTCACGGACTCTCATCATCCAGCCAGTGCTGAGACTAGCGAGAGACCGGAGTTGACTGCGGACGTCTGGTGTGTGGAAGTTATTCTGAGAAGCGAGTAGTGACGTCGTTAGCTGGGACTTTTTGCAGGGCGATCTGCGCTCGCATATGACGCTGTAGTTTCCAGGGTCCAGTGGGTGATCGTCAAGTTCTTGGTCGCATCTCTCGATTCGGTTTTGCGAATTGACAGTGCGCTTCGGTTGCATGGCAGTAAAGGGTAGTATGGCGTAGGATTAGTGCAGGGCTTTTCGGACGGCGCTGAAGCTGGGTTTGGATAGGTGTTTTGCACGCCTGTCTGATGATGTAGAGTGTGGGCTGTGGATATCTCTGTTTCGCATGCGATATCAACGGTCAGATGTCAGCGATGCGGTGCGTTGCGTTGAGCGGTCTTGACTCTTGAGATGGATTGTGGTGAGACGAGGCGGGACTGATAGAGATCTGGCCATAGCATCGCGTCGATGGCTGGCGATGCTACAAGATGCGTAGTATAAGACGGACTGCAAAACATAAGCTCAAATCGAGTATATGTATTGCATCGTAGGGCGGTAGGAGCCGGAACAGTTCTCCTGTAGGGCCATGGTCAGCGCTAGACAGCCCTTCGACAGCTGACTTGCGTGCGTCGTGGTGAGCTAAGCTTGTAAGCCAAAGGGTCAAGCGCCGACTCAAAGTCTTGCAGAGTTTATGTGGCTGATGAGGGCTCACAATTCATAGGAAGATATCACGATGCGGGCGACATTATTGTTGCTGGTGTTGCATTCCAAATCGATAGTTGATGTGAAGCGATCGAATTTTGCAATGCGCGGAGTTGAAGTCCGGTTGTCTGGCGGCAACGCTGCAAAAAACATCGATAGATGAGACGACCGCTCTACCTCTCGAGCCTATTCATACTTCCACGAGTAGGCGGACATGACAGGTGGGCGTATCAGAAGCCTTTCTTTTACAGGCAGGAACGGCAGCGTTGCAGGAGTTCAGGCCGGTGTATCTGCATCGAAGGGGGACTGATCGGCGATGAAGACAGGAAGAGTGCGAAATAGAGTGCAAGGGCGGTTTGGTATGACGGGGAAGGGTCAAGGGAGCCTCGGGAGCATGGCGCGGGTGGGCCTAGACCCTACCGTCCTTGCATCGGCGTGTATGCGTAGCATCGCAGCCTCATCAGCGATTATCGACGACCGAATCTGCGATTGATGCGATGCGAAGCCACATAGCCGCTTTGACGAAGATACCACCTCTCTGCTCTGAGTGAGATCGAGTGTGTGTGTATTGGAGGGTTCATTGTATTGTAGTATTAGGGCATGATCGATCAATGGTGTTCTGGTAGTACGCTCGACAAGCCACCACTGCTGTCGGTCTTGGGCACATGATGATAGTGGAAAGTGCATGTTGCTACACAGCAGAGGGAATTTTGATTATATACCGAGAGACTGGCTCGACTGGTAGGGCCGACCTCGCTAAAGGATAGCAGCAAAACTAACGGGCCCCCCAGGTGTGCGAATGAGGCCGAGAACGCCACAGTCCCAAGCGGTAGGAGGTCGATCGGGCTCGGGCGTTTGTTCCGAGCGGGCACGCTGGCTGGCTGGCTGGCTGGTTCTGAAGCAAAGCTGCGGCTTGTGCGCTCACGATCTGTAGCGACCTCACTCAAGGGCACCGCGATCGAGAGAGCCACGAGCCCATCGCTGGGCTGGCCGCCCGTCAGCCCTCCGCCGCACCGCTGGTTGCTGGCACCGCCTGTGTGTCAGTGTCAGTAGCGTGTCTGTCTGTCTGCACCTTGTTCCTCGCCATCTGATCGATGGCCCGATAATGCCTGCAATCCAGAGATCCCCACGACCTCCTCACTCATCACCGATTTGCTTAGCCTCACTGGCGACACACCACCCGTTCCTCAGGCGTTTGCCTCGCTCGCCCTCCTCCCTCGTCTCGTCGCCCTCCTCTCTGCATCCCATACCAACCATACTCTACAATCATACCAACCACGACTGCCCACGACTTGACAACACCATCCACCGAATACCACGGCTCTATCTGTCCCATCTTCAACCCGATCGCCATTCCCACGCACGGCCACCGTACCGCAACCCATACCCTGGCCCATATGGACATCTTACGCCATTAGCGCAGAAATCCTTGGCCGCCAGTCACCTCTTCTCACATTCACCATGTCGACTTCCCATCCAAGAACCGCGTTGCCGTCCACCGAGAATCGACCCTCAATGCTCAATCCACGCCGAACACCTGCCCATCGCTCGGTCTCTCTTCGCCATTCTCCTCCTCGTCCTGCCTCCCAGCGACCACCCATGAAACAGACCAGGTCTGACAACAGCAACTCGTCTGGAGAGAAAACATTCAACGATCAAACCTCTACCAAAGCCGAGAAAAGTGATGGTTCGCCTTCAAGCTTGCGCCCTCTCAATGGGCGGGGCAGTTCTGGAGAGAGCAATGCGGACAAGTGGTTCGATCAATCCAACAACGACGTAAGGGACAACAGCACCTCCTACGCCGACAACGATCCACCGTTTTTCATGCGCAATGGCTCTTCTTCCGAAAGCCCACCCGACCATCTACAACGCCTGCGTCAGTGCATGGGTCACGACGGAGCACAGTCACTTCCACTAAGAACTGGACTCATGAACCTTGATACCGACGGAGGAAGCAGTGCTGAGGATTTCCGCGGTGTAATCGACGATCTTACGGTGGAGAATAAGAAGCTTAAGAGACGTTTAAAGAAGTATGAGAAGTTACATGATGCACACCTGAAAAACGAGAAGCTCTTCGAAATCAGAATACATGGTTTGGAGCCGGACAAGAAGCGTGAGCTCGAGGAGATTCTGCGCAACTTCGCTGGAGGTCTTTCCACAAAGAGTGGCCCCGAGTTTCCAACCAACGGATACGAAGGCCTCCGGCCGAGCCTCAAGACCCACAGGACAGCATCCTCTCAAACTTCCACGCACAACACCGACTCGGCATATGCATCCATGTCTGCGTCTGGGCAAGGCTCTTCAGCGCCATCAGGCGGCGATAGCAAACACAAGCATGTTTCTCAGGCCAACAAATCACGTCAGCAGAACATCCACTCGTTCCTTCATCACATTCCCGAAGGTTTGCTGCCTCAACATAACCCCGAAGCCATGACCGAGCGCGCCAAGAAAAAGTTGGTTGTTCGTCGACTGGAGCAGATCTTCGCCGGCACTGATGCTCTTGCTGGTCCTCATCATCAAGCTCTTCAACAGCAGGATGTCTCGCACATGGCGGCTCATGCGGATCGGAGTACGATGGAAGCAAATGGCCAACAGACTGGCATGGAGGGCTTGCGTGAATCTGACATCATGGAACAAGAGACTGAAGATCCTCTTGATATTGGAAAGAAGAAGAGGACAGCGCCGACCCGTAGCGACGCGGTCAATTGCCAGGGATCTGAGAAGATTGCTCAACTCGATTCTGCTGGTGATTCGCCAGGCGCGAGCTCGGAAGAACAGCGACCAACCAGGCCTTTGGATCTTGACCCTGATCGAGCTCAGGTGCCTGCAGATAATCTTCGCTACATTCGTCATCTTGGATTCTCGCCTCAAGACCCGGAACGCTCGCCACAAGATGACCATGGTTGGGTCTACCTTAACCTACTTGTTAACATGGCACAGTTGCACACTATTCACGTTACTCCTGAATTCATTCTCAAGGCAGTCACCGATAACAGTGACCACTTCGAAGTATCCGAGGATGGTCGCAAGGTCCGTTGGAAGGGTGGCTCCAGAATTACCAAGACAAGTAGCTATGGAGGTGACTCGTCTAGGGAACGCACCGATGAGGACGATGCGCAAAGTCCACGGAAGAAGCAGAAGCTTTCCAATGGCGTGCAGGCCGGCAAACTTGTTCCTGGCTCACAAAGGAAACAGGGATCATCCGTGAAGAAACCTCATCTGGAGCTCCGAAGGCTCATGTATACCCCTCTCTTCTCGCATCGCTCTGCCTCAGAGTATAGCGATGCCTCTTCTTCTGAGATGGAAGACGAAGACTCGCCGTACAACACGCATCAGGTAGGCGGAGATTCTTCTGCAATGACAAGTTCCGGAGAACGCACAAACTCTACGAAGAAGAAGAAGAAGACGAAGCACGACAACGGCCCAATTATCTTCTACAACAACGCCCGATTCTGCACAGATCTGAGTGGCGACTCAAGAGCCAGCGGAAACAGTGATGCTCCGAACTACAAAACGTCGTCACTCGATCCTGTCGGCAGAACTCCCCTCTGCCAGACGCCCGATCAACTTTTCGAAAAGCGTGGACCTCTCGAAGAAGCCAACATACTTCCAGAGCCCATGGATCTCGCTGACAATCCGATTCCGGATTCATTGGAGCTCGCATTCCCGCTTCAATCTCCGCCGCAACGAGCAGACAACATGCAAGCTCCCTCTGACATTGACCTTGAGGTGAGCGGCATGGGTGGCGTGTTTCCTGCCGACAACTTTGCCATTACCGTCGAGAGCCGCCATGCAGTGGTCGACCAGACGGAGGCTCCCACTGTCCCTCTTCAGAACACCACGAAGAACCTCCCCGATCGCTTCTCCAAGATCCTCCAAGGCCAAAACCCTGAGCGCAAGGTCCGCGCTGCCGTCGCCCAGCAATACCTCAACATCCAGCGCATCGAGCACCCGCCATCAGCTCTCCCACCGGCCCTCTGCTTTATGCCCAACGAAGACTCGGTTAGCGATGCAGACAGCTCAGTGCAAGATGACATGTCCATCTCACCCGCCTCCCCCGGCGGCCTTCCCCCCTACACCGCCCCGCAAACAATGCACATCCCCTACGTCGCTTCAGACGACGAAGACGAAGCCGAAAGCACCGCCGACTCCGACGGCTCCCTCGACCTCCTCGCCACCGCCCGCGAAGCAGACCCCGAAGCCGTCCTGCGCAAAGAACGTCAATACGACGCCGAAATGGCCGAGCGTCTGGCGGAGGAAATCCCTGCCGGCAGCTCGGCTGCCACCGCTGGCGGTGGAAGTGGTTTCGCAAGCCCGGCTAGCGGTGTTGATAAGAGAGAGTACCGTCAGGCGTTACAGGAGGCCAGGATGAAGCAGCAACCTCCGGCTGCTGGTGCTGCGCCTACGCCTGCGCCTGCGGAGCCTCCGGCTTTGAAGCGCGCGCGTACGAGTGATAGTATGGATGTGCATGGGCTTGAGGGCTCGGATGCGGAGTCTAGTAGTAGCAGTGAGGAGGACGGCGATGATGATGGAAGTGGTTCTTGAGTTTGCGATTTGCCTTTTTTGAGCATTCTTTGCTTTTATTTTTTTCTGTCGGATATACCCAGCATTTTTGGTTTTTATCTTTCGATCTTTGGTTCTTTTTGGAAAGTCTTTCGTTTCTACTCGCATAGCGTGGCACGTTGCATTATGACACATTTGCATTTTTGTTTAAAGGAATATGACCCGGGAATGAAGAAATAAATATACTTACGATTGAGTATATTTGTGTAATCTAAAATATCACCTTACTGATTATGTAATATGACACGCATGCTCTTCATTACCATCCTAGAAGGTAGCACTTTGAATGTAAAAGCTATTTTCAGAGGATACACGTCGTGGACTTGCCTTGCTGGCTAATGTGAGGTGTCTCGTTACTATCTATCAACCCATCATTATCTATCTTTGCAATGCAGTCAAATAGCGTTCATGCACTATGAAAACACACTCGCTAGACCTCAAAACCAATCCTCGATTTGCTTTCCAAGTCGAGGTTTCGTAGCAATCGTCTCATTACATCATTTGAGCTCTATCGTCCTTCCAAATACTACAGTGTACTTGAGAGTCCCGACTAGTTTCGTATCGTTCAGCTCATACCAACACCAGCCGAGTCGCGGTGAGACTTCTTCACGCCGAAGCCGCATGCCGAGTAGCCGTGGGAACCGTGGGAACCACTACTCGTGTCCCCGTCCTGTCGAATGATGAGTGAAGGAAGTCTAGGTAGTGGAGCGAAGCCGGGCAAATGATGGATGGGATCGCCCAAGGCCCCCGGCTTGTGGTGGTTAAACTTTTCGCTACGAACATCCGCACCGCATCCGTAGACTGCTTCTGCCCTATCACTGGCTCTCATGCCTCTTCCTTCGCGTGGAGCTTGGTGACGCAGTTTCGGCTCCTCTGGTGCTGGAGTCTGCCTTGTCTCTGTGAGTCTGTCTGTCTTGGTTGCAGAGGACCGAGGGAAAAGGCTACAGGACGAGGCTGGTTTGACACATCCTTCCTGCACGGCACAGCACGCACGCACGCGCTGCCCAAGCGTCTGGAGCGCGTTGCTGACTTTACACTCACCCACACACCCAATCCTCGCCGAGACCTTTTTGAGCACTACTGTCCCGACAGCTCGGGTGTTGCTACTACTGTGCTTCTCTTTCTACCACCTACCCTACTGCCTGCTCGTAATTAATTCCGCTTTTCTTGCATGAGCGCAGTAGTCTGCCAGCAGCAAGCTACATCCCTCTCCAATACCCGAACGAAGATCCCGCCAGCCCACACACGTCTTGACTCGATCGCGACTAAAAACGACCAAGGACCCTGGCACAAACCACGGCCGCACCGCGCTTCCCTCGCGCGCCGCTCCACGGACTAAAACGCCACCCCTACCGTACTCTCCGGACCTTGGACCTCCAGTCGCATCGCCGGCCTCGGATTATCACCACTGACCCATCAAACACCACTGTCGCCAGTCTCATTATTCATCAGCAAATCTCGCCTCACCACCGAACAGAGCAGGGCCTTCGCCCCCCGGCGCGCAATTCACCGCCATGAGCAACACCAATTTCTCTCTCGACCCCTCGCTGTACGATGACACCGCAGACTCAAAGCCACATCAACATCATCAACACCAGCACCAACACCAACAGCAGCCAGGCATGGAAGCTTACCAGCACGCGCCAATGCCATCGCATCCCCCTCATCAGCAGCAACCACCACCACCACCACCACCACCACAGCAGCCTCCCATGAATGTTCCCGCCGCCGTGCAGGAAGGCGCCATGCCGCCGCAAAGCGATGTTGATGATTTCTTGCGCAAAAAGCGCAAGGCTAGAGAGCACAAGGCTTGTTACCCTTGTAGACAGAGAAAGGTGAAGTATGTATCGCTGTGAAATTTTCTCTCTGATGTTCCTGCGCTTTGCCCTGCAGTCTTGTCGCGATTCAGACGAAATCAACTTACATACAAAGAAGATGGCGCAAAATTGCTGATCATTATCACTTTTCAGATGCGATCTATCCCGGCCTTGTCAGACTTGTCGAGATAGAGATCACCCCGAGCTCTGCTCATACCATCCACCAAATAAGCGCCAAAATGCCGAACAGCCTGCACCTCCAGTCCCAATGCCTAGATCTGATGACGGCTATGGAGTATCTGGCGTCCCTCCCTCAACATCAGGAAATGTCACTCTCAGTCAGGCTCAGTTCGACATGCTGTGCAACAAGTTGCATGGGTTGGAAAATTCAATTGCCGAGCTGCGAAATGAGATTGCACGAAATTCCAACGGACCGGCTATCAGCGAGATTCAGGGCCCGGCAATGTTCTCGAGAGGCGATGAGCCGAATGGTATTGCAAATCTGGGCAGTCAGATGCAAAATGGCGATGGTAAGGGTCCGCAGGTATTTCAGAAACATGCTGCAATGCATGGCATTCACGCGAAAAATGAGCAGGTTTGTCTCTTCTAACTGTCTTCTTTGCTTTCTGATCCATCACTAAAACTCCCACCAGGGCCAAGTTGTACACTTCGGCGCGGGCTCTATACCGGCTTTTCTCATCGCTATGCGTAACGGCGGGAACACAAATCTGGACGAAGCACAAGAAGTTCTTGGTAAATCCATCCTTCCCATGTTTGGCCTGGACAACGAATCTGCAACATATCCTTTCGTGGACTTGTGGGGTCTTCCTCATGGATCGCTCGCGCGAGCTCAAGAGCTTGCCAAAGCGCTGCCCACGGATTCGCAAGCTCTGTCATTCTTCCGATACTATCGCGACATGGCGTTTGTGATCTACCCTGGTCTGGCGCAACTCGAATTATTCGAAGAGGAGCTAAATCAGTTCCTGGTCGTCCGCGCAGAATCTGATCCTGCTGGGGAGGGCGTGACAGAGCAGCAAGTATTTGGCCAGAATTTCCACTGGCTTGGTTTACTTTTTGCTGTTCTCGCAAGTGGAGCTCAGAGCTCTCAGATGCAGCGCAAGGAACGAGAGTTGACCTCGCAAGTATACAGTAAGTTTTTGTCTCAAGTAAGCTGTGAAAGACGTGTGCTGACAAATCTTAGTTTGCTGTGCAATGGAATGCTTGAGGATAGTCAACTTCCTTTCACAAGTCCGACTGGAGACAGTACAGACATTGCTAATCATTCAAAATGTCTTGACAAACAACATGAACGCTGCTACTGCCTGGGCGATGCACGGATTGACCATTAGATTGGCTCAAGGACTCGGCATTCATCAACCTTGTCCTCCGAGTATCCCCACGGAAATGGTATATCCCCGGTCTAAACTCTGGTGGGCCGTTGTCTGGCAGGACAGTTTGCTTTCAATCATTTACGACCGTGCCTCGGGACCGACGACTGCAACAGATACTACAATGCCCATGCCAATGGCTTACGGGCCAATCTCGGATTATCACAAGACCATGTACCCATTGGTGCAGGTCGGTCTTGAAATCGTTCGTGATCGCGAGCGGATCAATGAGTTGAGCCCGCACGAGTTGCACGAGAAGATTGCCACTCACAGGGAGACCATCAGCCAGCTCATGAGAAACTCGGCCGAATATCTTCGAGACTCCAGGAAATGTACCTCGCCTCAGCAAACTCTCGAGCACTGGGCATTGTATCTCCACACATCCTACTCCCTCTCAGAGCTCTGTCGCCCCGCCATCAGTAACCGTTACTCAAGCAGAGAACTAGTCAACACATATAAACCTCTCTGCGTAGAAAACCTAACCAACACGGTCGAAGCATTCCTCGGTCTCAACAACATCACCGCCTACGCTCGCCAATCCTGGGCCGCCATCCACCGCGGTCTAGGCTCCGCACTCCTCCTCGGCATCCTAGGCGAACACACCAAAAACGACCGCGCCCGCCACCTCCTCGCCCGCTTCATCAGCGCCATCCACGACATCACCACCAACATCGACCCGCAAGAAATCGCCGCCCCCCTGCAACGCGGAATCTCCGCCCTCCGCCGCCTGAACATCGAGGAAGTCCCCGGCGGTGCGCGCTACGAAGCACACCTCAACGACGCCGGCGTTGCTCTCGACACCGACGGCTCGTTGAAACTCGAGCACGGCACTGCCATCTACACCACGCCAAACTCGGAACTCCCCGGCTCCAGCGACGAGCATTCGCCTTACTCGGTTCTTAACACGATCCTTTGGGGTAATAGCAATCCCGTCGCGCAGCAGCAGCAGCAGGCGCATGCGGGTGGTATGCCTGGGCACGTTATGTGAGACATCCTGATTTTACATACAAAAACCGGAGTTTGCTTTTTACCAGCTGGGCGTTGGTTGAGGATGTTTTGATGTTGTCGATGGGATCAAAATTCTGCTCTCTGTCGTTTGCTTGTCATTAAAGCTAGGGCGTTTCTCGATCTGGGTTTGGTGGGAAACGGGCGAAGAAGTTTGAGCATCGATCGCGCCTTGTAGATGTGTAGATCCTTGGTGGGCGATGCTGCTGGGAATCTTCTCCTCTGATTATATTTGTTCAGAAAGTTGGCTTCGCGGAGAAGTGTTCGAAAGTTACTTGTTCTTATTATATTGCTAATAAATGGAAAGTCTCATGTACAAACAAAATCTTGCAGATGATTGAGTTGTCGTTAGCAATGGCGGAGGTTGGTCAGCAATGTCCCTTTGATTGAGAACATGTCGTTTCATCACGGATATCTCATCTTCATCGACAGAAAGATACAAGAAACAATGGCAGTACCATAACACGTCAACAATGCATTGATCATCCAAAAAATCAGATGTATACCTCTAATCCCCAAGAAAACGGGTAAGATAGTAAGACTACGACAACAAGAAAGCACTACAACTCATCATGCCTTACCGCCGGCCTACCAGAATCCTTGAGCAAATCCACCCCCTTCTTCGCCCTCCACTTCTCCCACAACTCGAAAAACTCCCCCTCCATGCCCTTCTCCATCTGATCCGGCAACACGACGACATACTCGACGTGCAACGCGCCAAACTCCGGCCCATCCCCCTCATGCCTCCAAACCGGCATTCCCTCGCCCTCAATCACCTCGACCGCACCGGGCTGCACGACCTCACCCCTCGCCCGTCCAAGCCTCACAACGTGCCCGTCCAAATGCGTCAGGTTCCTACTCCACCCTCCCATCCACGCCTCGCGCAACGACAGCGCCTCCCGCCAGAACAGATTCCTCTCTTTCCTGCGGAAAAACGCCCCGTCGTTCCTGAAAGGCTCCGCCTCTTCCCCCTCGCCCGCAACCTCCGGCTCCTTCTCAACAACATTCACAATCAAACTCCCCGCCTCGTAATCCGGGCTCTCGTCCGCTTCATTCTCATATTCCACCCTAGCACCCCTCTTCATCCCCGGCTCAACATGCAACTCATACGCCTCCTCGGCCCTCACCACGCGCGCTCCACCGCAAGCCTTGCAAGCATGCTTGACCGTGCTGCCCTTGCCCCCGCACGCATCGCACTGCATCTGCATTTGCTGGAAAATCCCCGGCGCCAGCATGTGCTTCTGCACCACCATGCCGTGGCCCCTGCACTTCCCGCACGTCTCCCTCTGCCCATCCTCACTCCCACTGCCACTGCAAGCTTCACATATGACCTGCTTCTCAACCTTGAACTCGTGCTCGGCGCCGACGTAGAAATCCCTCAGCGCCACATGCACCCGCACCTCCATATCTGGCCCCTTCCTCTGCCCGCGTCCAAAATGCCCCCCGCCGCCAAAGAACTGGCTGAAAACATCAAACGGATCGCGACCGTGTCCCCCACCTCCCCTCCCGCCATTCTGCTGGTGTTGTTGGACGCCTTCATGGCCGTACTGGTCGTAGACGCGACGGAGCGTATCATCGCTGAGGACTTCGTAGGCCTGGCTGATTTCGACGAAGCGCTGGTGGGCGGTTGCGTCGTCGGGGTTCTTGTCCGGGTGGTATTGTTTGGAGAGTTTGCGGTAGGCTTTTTTGAGCTGTTTGGAGTCTGCGTCTTTGGGGACGGACAGGAGGGCGTAGTAGTCTTCTGCTGCGAGGGCGAGGAGGGGGAGGAGGATGAGGAGGAGGGGGAGGATGAGGCGGAGCATTGTTGTGGGTTGGTGGTGCGAAAGGCCGGTTGGTTTTGGTTGGGAGCGTTGCTGGTTTCTATCGTGTGAGTGCCTTGAGGCACATGTGATTCGGGGGAGTTGACAACGGTCGAGGGCTTCGATCTTCAGTGCAGCATTGTAGCGAAAGGTGGGTGAAGGTTGAGCCGCCGTCGATGATTAGATCGAGTGAAGTGTTGTTGTTCCCAGTCGAATAAACGAATGTAGAACGAGACGTCCCAAATCTTTTCTTGGAGAAGTAAAGAAGGAGGGTGATGTTCAAAAGGTAGGGTAGGAATAATAAAACTGTCCTCTCCGCAATTGACAAGTCGATGATATCTCTAGCTTGATAGACTGGCTATCTCTCGCTCCCCCGAAGCTCCAGCTGGCAAGAAGTCCATTAGCGTCATATGCCGCGCGGAAAGACGCCAGGTACCCGCGAGCTTAAATTGTCTCTTCCTTGCATTATAATGGCATTCTTTTATTATGGCATGTGCTACGTCTAGAGCGGGTTTTTGAGGTTCGAAATATCAGGCATGAGGTGATGATTCAATCGTTTCTCTAGCTACTAGCACTGCTACTTTCATAGACTCCATCGCTGCCACAATGCTAAGATCTCCCACTCGCTTTCAACAACTTCATCAAGACAACACAGCACGTCCAAGCTTCCCCTCCACTCGTGAATGCACGCTCCTAGAAGAGACCAAGCAGGTCCTCGTTCGTCTTCTTCTGCTCGCCTGTGCCTGTACTGCCGTCAAGTTGAGCTTGCGGTGCAGCCGGCTGCCCGCCGTTGAGATCCATGCTCGCAAATCCATTCATCAGATCCACACTGCCACCAGCACCATTCGCAGGGCCGGGTGCATTCGTGTTTCCGAACATGCCCATCAAATCGTCCATACCTCCACTAGGCACGGTCGGCGATGTGACACTCGGGCTGGCAACGCGCTGTGGTGTGCCAGCGAGTCCCTCAAGTCCGGACCCGCCGGTGGGTTCCTTTTGCAAGGAAGCAGGAGCTGCGCCGTCGAAGTCGATGTCCAGGAGGTTTTCTGCGTTGTTTTGAGGCGCTGCGTTGGAGTGGACGCCAGCAACGGCTGCTGAGACGGCGGCGGCGGCGATTGGGTTCTCTCGCGCGTTCTGTTTGGCTTCTTCGATGGCGGCTGCTTGGAGGGCGGAAGAACGGCCTTGGCCGAGGAAGGCAGCGGGAGGTTTGTGGTAAACCGATGCAAGGGTGGACAGGTGGGGAATGAGGTTGTCGAGAAGAGGCGTAGGCAGAACGGGTATTGTGCTGGTGATTTGCGGGCGGGTAGAGAGAACGACATTCTTCGCCACTTGGGGATCGGATGAGAGCAGACGCCAGTAGACGTATGCTCTGTCGCGGATGTCAGGGTTATCGCTCTCTGCGGTGGCTGCTTGGAGAACCTTCTGCACCAAGCCTTGCGACTCGTCGGGTTTCTTCAAGAAAAGCTTGACAACTGCTGTGATAATTTGGAGCTGGGTCTATAATTCGATGTTAGCAATCGTACATGAATCCCGGATACTGCATTACTAACTTGTGTGAATTCCTCGCCGAAGCCGTCAACAAAGCCTGCAAGAATGTCGCCGGCGTTTGAAATCTTTTCGGCGTACTCGCCAACGATCCAAATCAAGCTTCCTCTCGCGTCCGGATCGTCCAAATCGTCAATACACTGACAGAGCGTTGGGATGATACCTTCATAGCCGGGGTATCGTCTGAAGATATCTTTGATGACGACAATCACCTCTTGAACCACATAGCCAACCTTGGTGTTGATAAGCTCTAGTAGTACGTTGACTGCCTTCTCGGCACACTCCTCAATCTTGATCGCGACTTGGCCGATGGCGCGGATTGCCTTCTTGACAAAGTCCATGTCCACTTCCAATGCGTATTCCTTCAGCTCGTTAAGCAGTTGGTCGGCGTTGTTGTGGGTTGCTATTCGGACCATGATCTCCAGCTTTGTGAGTTTGAGGTATGGCGGGTCGTTGTATTTGCAGAAGAACACGCGCATCTCTTTATCCAGGATACCGGGCTGCTTCTGCAACAAAAGGTCGATGTTCTTCAATGCAACGTACTGCACTTCGGGCTGTGATGATACGAGAGTGACCAGAGGAGGTGACATTCTCTTGATGTATTGCTGATGAAGCTTGGGGTCTTCAACACGCTGAACGTGCATGAAGACAGCCTTGACGGCTGCAAGAACAACCGAAGGGTTCACGTGCTGGAACTGTGGGCTTACCCTCTCGCAAATGTGCTCCGCCTCCTTGGTGTCTTGCGCTTGGTAGTCGGCCAATGTCGTCAAGATCGTGACACGTCCCCACTCGGTACATTCGTTCAATGCAAGCAGCATCTTTTTCAGGATGGTGCTCGTCACCACAAGCGCATTCGTTTCGGGGGCCGATTCGTGGATTTCCGCAAGAGCGGTCACAGCGTTTGCGACGACCATCGGGTTACTGTCGCCAATCATTTCCTGGAGAGTCTCGATGAAACCCTCTTCCACGGCAAGGACTGGATTCAGGTCGAACAGCTTCGCAACACAAAGCGCAGCGGTCTTGCGAACGTATGGTGACTCGTCCTTGAGTGTCTTCCTCAGAGGTTCCTCCATGTAATCCACCATTTTTTCCACTCGAATACAACCCATAGTCCGCACAGCCAAAGCTCTTACCAGAGGATTAGGATCCTCTGAATCCTGCACAAAGGTATTCACCGCCAATATACATAGATCCGGATGCGACTTTGCGTAGTTCATCAAGTAGAGGTACACCAGCTTCTTCTGTCCAAGGTCCTGCGTGGCGATATTCTTGAGCACGTCGGGGAAGAGTGACGAGACATCCTTGCCCAAAGTCATGGACATGATTGTCTTTTGGATGGCCTCTTTGCGCTCCCATGCATATTGAGAGACCAGGCCGGATCGGAGTTCGAACGTCTCGCCCTTCCTAGGCGCTGCGAGAGCGCTTCGCAGTCTGTTGACCGCCATGTTGTCGCTGTGCTATTATGGGATCGTTCGAAACGGTGTTGTTGTGTGGACCGTCGCAGATGTGTATGTTCGAGGAATGGGGGGTTCCCAGGGTCCTAGTGGAGCAGTCGCCGCGTCACAGATGCGGCGTGTGAGATGTGTTGATTATCGTGGGTATGGGAGATGTCAAAGCGCTGTACAAGAGGTGTATGAGGTCGGTTTGCCCAGAAGAGTGGTAGGTTGCTGCCTCGTGTCGACCCTCACATTCCCCATTGACAAGATGGATATGGTAAGCTTTGGCCTCTTGACGAAGCGGGCGCGCCAAGAGCCAGGCAGGCTGGATGCGACTTCACTTCGAAACACGCGGCTCTTCAGAGGTGGAAGAAGAGGAAAAATATCTGAAACACTCAAAATACCATGGTGTGTATACTTGTTGGTTATGTTTGGAGAACATCTGCTTACATGTATGCTGACAGGCTTCAAATTTGCCCAATCTTCGTCGCCTCTTCGTCGAGGCTCGTTCAGATGCCGAAGAGAGTGCGTACTCTCGGAACGCAGTAAGCTCGCTAAGTCAAAGTAAACTGTTGGCAGCACCCACACTGACTTTGCATAGTTCTACAACCTTGTTCTCTTCATGTCTTCTGTAGCCCTCTTCAGCCTGGCTGCACAGAAGATGCACAGTCAGAAATGAGGCCTGGACGTTTTTTGAAGCAGTACCTATGCTGCCCTTATGCCATCAACAAATGCATATACTGGATGTCATACGACACTCCTGCCTCGACGTCGATGAAGCCCGCATGACATACTTGCATTCGCATGGCCTGAGTACTTGACGTGTACTTGCGCTGTCAGTCACTGGGCGCGAATCCCGGCAAACATGATTTACTCGCCTGCAACAAACGCTGTTTTTCGCTCTTCGCCATTTGTTGCTCACCGACAAAATCAACAATGCTGTACTACTGACAGCGGGAGTCAAGTTCCGCCCTTTCGAATCACCGCTCTTCGATAATAGACCGCATTGAGACTTTCCCAAAAAGCTTCCTAATGGACCATCAAGTTTCAACGAGCAAGGACGACGAAGACGAAGCGCAATCACTTTCAGAGCGCTTCGTCTACCATTCACGACTACGCAGTGACGAGTCCAACAGGCACGATCTTTTCGACCCTCCCAACAACGTGGAGGCCTTCATACGACTGGAAGCCGCCCTGGACGAGTTCAAACATCAAATTGCCTCGGGCAAACGTGACGTGAGCGGAGACCAGTTGCTAGAGCCCCCAACTACAGCAGAGCGCTTCTTACGGATAGAAGCTGCCATTGACGAGTTGTTGGCGCAGACGGCAAACAATCAGGCTCAATCACAAGTCTCGACAGGATGTACTCTGAAGCGAGGTCGGAAGGCACATCACCGTCTGAAGAAACGCCCATCTCAGCAAACTCAGCGTCCGATTGGCACGTCGACAAAATATTTCAACGCTTCTGAGACTGCGTGGCCTGATACGCACCCCTCCACAACTGAGTATGACTTGAATGACTCCGGCAATTCCAACAGCAGTACTTTCGATCCTCCGAGAGATACGTACGGACCCAGCAAAGATGCTAGGCGAACAGCAGAGTACACACATGCATCCGCTCGCACAGTCCCTTTGCCGGGAGAAGAAGACGCCAATCCAGCCGCCTCTTTCCACGGCTGGGAGATGTTCGAGCAGGACATGGACATTTTCCGAAGCGCCAATACGATGGAGGAGTTCTTGCATCAGACTTTTCACAATGCTAGGGAGAAGTATACGTGAGAAATGTAGTCGATGGGGGAGGGATGCGGTGGTGTGAGAGGTGACGATAAGGCTTGGACTTTGGAGCTCGCTTTCATGGTAGGTAGTCAATGGTGTGAATCCGATTCGATCAAATCGTAGCTACTCGTATACTATATACGCATGTATTTTCATCTTACAAGCTACTGTGATTTTTTCACATTTCTCGCTACGTTTTGCTCCGAAAGTATGAATTCGGTAGGAGGTAGCAAATCCAAGAAGAAGGGTGAACACACGACACTGCATTGTTGAGCAGTCCGGCTGTTCTGACACATGGCTCGCAGAATGCCGATGCTGCAAAAGATACTTGCATTTGCAAAGACATGAAAGTACCAATCCGATCGTGTACACCACGCTGTGAAATTTCGAAAGATATTTTTATTGGCAAACTCGACGTAAAGCTGTTGCATACAAAAAGTCCATCATAAGCCGTATAAACGCATCACCAAAGACCATAGAACGCGTGTAATGCAGAGAAAGAGAGTTAGAATATCCGCAGCAAGAAACGGTACAACCCTCCCAAATCTCATGCAACAGAGGGTTTCTGCACAGGGCTCTCCGACCGAACCGAGCTAGTCACATTCGAATAAGGCGCCGTACTCGAAGCCTCCTCTTGGGCCCTCTCCATGGCCTCAATGCGCTGCTCCTCGCTCAAGTACTCGTTGTTAGGCGGCATGACATTAGCGCTTCCGGTCGCAGCGTTGATCTCCTCGGCACCACCTGGCTGGCCAGGCATAGCGTTCGCTCCTAGCTTGCCGCTCTGCATGGCAATTCTCCCATGGCTGGGCTGCCACGATCTCAGACCCTGCTCGGCGTCGTTGAGAGTTTGTCTGGCAGCTTCTGCGGCATCGTAAGCGGGGCGTTCTTCACCCGGCACAATGGGGGTGTCGTCGAGCATGTTGATGAGTTGACGCGCTTGGGTGGCGAGGAGGATTTGTTTCTCGGCGCGCTCGATGACGGCGGCGGTGTGGAGGTCGTATGCTTCCTTGAATTTCTGGCGGGTGATGTTTGTGAGCTGTGCTTCGGCCACGAGAGATTGGGCTTCGGCGCGGACGAGCTCTTGCTCAAGGGTGACGAGCTTGGTGGATTCGGGCTCTTTGTACTTGAGCTTTTGGATCTCGTCTTGGATCTATGCACGAGTATGTCAGCTTATCACAAGAAGAATGCGTGTCGCCTGATGGTTTTACCTTCTGCTTGTGTGTACGACTAGGCTGCACTGAGCTCTCCGTGTTACGGATCTGCTTCAAAACAGTCCGACTATCCTCAAGGCCCTGCGCAAACAGATCTTCCTGTTCCGCAATCTCGGCCAGCAGCACTCCCAGCTTGTCACTGATATCGCTCAGAGCTTCATCCTCGGTACTCTCGCCCCAGTCACTCAGTTGTCCAGCGATAGAAGCACCCTCTTTGGAAGCATTCTCGTAGGCGCTAATAGCATGGTTCTCGGATTTGATGAGTCTGTATAGGCGCTTGGAGAGTTCGGGTTGTTGGACACCGCGCAGCGAGGCAAGGGAGAAGTGCGGCTTGCTTGAGGTAGTCCCGGAAGAAGTGCTATTCTTCGAGCGGACGGAGTGGGAGCGGCCGATGTTCCTGTTTGTATGTTAGAGCGTTGTCACTGAGCGACGAATAGGCTTGCGGCGTGCAAGTAGCATGTTGCTACCGCGCGTTGCATGGTTGTTTACCCACATGTTTGAGATGCTTTTGTCGGCTTTTGAAGATGATGGTCTCCCGTGGGTGCGTTTCGGTCCCTTCAAGTGTTTCAGATATAGAGACGAGTTTCGGACTTGTCGGTTTCAAGGACTAAACAGGTATTCAACCTGTGGACACAGAACAATGATTCCTGGCCGTCGAGTCCTTCTCGCACCAGAGGCAGGAAGCAGGCGGGCCACCGACGTCATCGCAGTCCCCGCTGGTGGGAAGCACCGGAAGACCGCATGTGATCCGATTCCAAGAATGACAACCAAGGAAATAGTGGAACGGATTGGAAGTGTGAACCAGTGATCTAGAATATGTAATATACATATCGAGGTTTCTCGAAAACGATATAGCTACAACGATGAGATATCATTCCTGCTAAACGTAGGAAAGCGATCACATCACAGCACGAGCGTCTCCCTCATACCTCACAAGAATCCACAGCAGTCAACGTGCTTGTACGACTACTCTCAGTAATAAAGCATACAATTACGGGTATTAGATCCATCTTGGCCATCCTGTAATGTAGGATGTTTCTCCTCGACACCGCGTAGAGGTGTGGATCCATCGTCGAGGTGGGTTTTTAGAGAGGTTTGCCCTTGAGGATTGTCCTCCCTCTTTGAGCACCCAGAGATTTACCTCTTGGATTGCTTGCCCCAGACCTTGTCTGAGGGCCCGCCATCATCAAGTTGGCGCGCAAGAGCCCGCTCACTTCCTGTACGGAAGTCTTCTGTCGGGCCGCGGGACGAGTTGTCGGGACCTTGCTGGGCAGTCGTGTTGCGCTGCACAGTGGCATGATCGGGCGAAGCTGTTGAAGTGCCAGCCTCGGTGTTGATAGGGCGCTGAGCATCGGTATCAATGTTCTGAGCGCTTGTGTCGGACGATCCGCGTCCAGATGACATGGCGAGGTCGTTCTGCTCGCTGATGGAAGGCCCCGGAAGGCGGGCAGGTGTGATCTCGCTCTGGGCGTCACTGTGGTCAAATGCTGTCTGCGAGGCAGCGCTTTCTGCGCTGAAAGGACCCGGAGCGGCAGCGTCGGTGCTATTGGGTTGGGTGGTATGGCCGGAGGGTTGTTCTGCTAGCCGCTCGGCGAGAACACGAGCCACTTCTGCCAACAGGTCAGGACGCCCCTGGATCTCTGGGAGCTCTTGGACCTCAAGCACTTGCTCGGGCGGCATGTTTTCAAGGGTTATGCGCAATACTATTAAGTCAGTTGCGTAATCGGGTGGAAACTGTATCAGTCTTCCAGCTGGGTCAGCCCCAATGTAATATTGAGGGAACTGGGAGTCACTGTTAACGAGACTCTGTTGACCTACTGTTGCTATTTGTGGTAAAGCAAGCTGGTGTTCTGCTTGTTCTGCTTGTTGGGCTTCGACGTTTTCGCGATGCCTTCGGCGCCGTCGATACTTGGACCTTACATAAGCCTTATGGCCCTGAGGGTCCTGCCGTCTAAAGTCGTCCATGCGCCTCGCCCGTTCGGCGAGATGTTCCTCGCAGGGTGGCGGATGGAACCTTTGGCAGTTTGCACAACGAGGGCGACCTGCGTCACGCCACGCGACATACTCTGGTGAGTTTTGTGGGGTTGCCGCAGTATCATGCGGCACAGATGGGGCGGACGGCGCTGATTGTACGCTCGTCTCTGCTGGTGCAGATGTTGTATCATGCATTTGGGGCGGTGCAGTGCCCGTCATCTGTTCGGAAGGGTTGATTCTGTCAGATGTGGGAGCTGACTGCTCGGGATCGGTTCTGACCGATGAGGGCGCAGAGCGCGGGTCTTCGATGTACTCGAAGCGGGTGCTTACACTGCTGGTTGCAACATTAGGCCCTCCTGGGTCTGCTGCTGCTGCAGCAGCAGCAGGTGCCTCTCTGAGGCCTTTGGCGTCTTGCTCTTTGTTGTGTCCTCCACTCTGCTCGGACATGTTCGTTTGTTGTTCGTTTGTTGTTTGTTTCGTAGAGCGAAAGAAGGCACTCTGCAACAAATTTGCTTGTGTTGTTTCCCGTGTGCCGTGTGGGACGTCCCGCCACTAGCGCCATGGGCAAACAAAATGCGAACCGCAAAGTGAAGTGTGTCGTAGGGTGGAAGCACAGGTACGCTGGCAGGCTGCTGCATTTCACGCAGCCGATCCGAGTACACGGGACACGCAACGTCTAAGTATTGTAAAACAGGGCATTTCAGAGATGCAAGCTGTCTTAGACCTGTCAGGAGAGCAATTGTTGAGCTTCTTTGGACTTAGTTATCGTTCTCACCCTTGCCCTTCTTTGAGGGAGTGCCAGGCTGAGCCTCTTTCTCGGGCAAACGCCTCTCGAGAATTGGGCTGGAGATCCCTATGGTAGCGAGCATGGAGTGGGAGGGGATACGGGGATGGATCGCATGGCAATTGAGGTGGTTGTATGATCGCTACGAGGATCAACAATGGTATTCGTGAAGACGGGCGCATCCATGGATGGGGCATGGAGAGATTTTGTGGTTTGATTAACCCGGTCCTTTGACAGACTACCGTCAGGCAATTCATTGTCTAGACGAGGATCATCTTCGCGTTGTTTATCAGCCAGGGCGTCAAGTCTCTCACGAAGAGCAACAAGATAACGCTCCTGGCTGGGCCAGCGTGTGTCGCCGACAAAACAATGAGTACGGATCTGCGAGTAAACTCTTTCTGCTTCGTGGCGGAAGTCTTCCGCAAAGTACCAACCATCATGACCGTCCGCAAGTGCCAGATTCGCCTTCAGGCGATAGAACACTGGGAGCTGTGGGTTCATGAGCAGTCGGCGAGCTCGTCAAGAGACTCCGCATGTTGCTCGGTATTCTCGGTACTAAAGTTCCCGATCATTACTCTGTAGCGCTCTTAGAAATAACCAAAGAGGTTGTCAGTAATGCCACCATGAAGTATGGTGCATTGGTGAGGTTGGCGAGTGGTACTCAGGGTTGAGGTACGGTTAGAAGAAGGCCACTCCCCCACAGCTTAACTTGACCGGCTTGCCCGAAACGGCCATGCCCCAGCTTGAAATTCATTAGCGCGCCATCCGAAAACAACCTCAAGATATCAATCGGAGAGAGATTTAGGTGTCAATATACATCTAATACATATGATCATGTTCTGACTTATTGCGACTAGCCTGATATGCCGTCAGCTTTGACCTAGTGTCTTCGGCATCACTAGCAGGCGCGCCTGCTTATCTCTACGGATGATATACGGTCAGACTAGGAGGTAGGAACCCCATAGTAACCAAAATCGTTCACTTAACTTACATATGCTATATCTCAAGGGCCATTGGCCTCGCGCAGGAATATTCAATGCTAATAGGCCATCTGGATGGTTTCATCGAATCGTTTACGGACTGGAGTCGCTCGGCAATTTAGCGAGGGTCTGGAGAAATGAAATGACCGCCACACCTCCGTTAGATCTCACGCATAGATCTAAAACTTTCTGGTAGTCCCATCGCTGGTGTTCCCAAGGTTGCCTAGTCTCTGCCGCTGAGAGGGTGCGCCGGATCTCACGTATGACTCCAACACTTTACGCTAGTATCATCGCTGGCGTTCGCAAGTTGATATAGTCTCTACCGTTGAGAGGGTGCGCTCCGACTCCGTAGATCTCACGTATGGCTCTAATGCTTTATGCTAGTGTCATCGCTAGCGTTCGCAATTTGACACAGTCTCTACCGCTGAGAGGGCGCGATCCGGATCCGTGGATTTCACGTATATCTCCTACACTTTACGCTAGTATCATCGCTGGCGTTCGCAAGTTGACGCAGTCTTTGCCGCTGAGAGCATGTACTTGATCGTCGTAGGTCTCGCGTGCCTTCCCATCGCCCCTTCCCTTTGTACTTGTTGAGCAAACCTTAGCTCCGGGAGGATGATCCCGTTTCCGCATCCGCACAAACAAAACCATCTCTCCGCTCGTCAAATTCTCTCTTCTCACCATCGCAACCTTTTTGTCTTTGTCGGCGCATGAGTATAAATGCGCACGTTGATGACTACGGGCAGTCAGAGACTGCCAATGCATACGCGTTCAACGCGTATGCATCCACAGAGTCTCAGGACTCCCCTGCGCTCCTCCAAGGTACCGGAGGTAGCGCCCTAGCGTTGGAGGCCGGTCAGACCCGCGCCGACACGTCCATCATCCCAGAAGGAAACTCTGAGGATGCCACTCCTCTCAACGGTGAAGATGTGGAGAATGCCATTGACGATTACGATAGCACCATCATCTACACAGAGTGGAGGCTGCAGGGTAGACAGAAGTGTCGCACCTGCAAGAAGAGGCACCCACCGCCGTGCCGTTATGCAACTTCAGTGCCGAAAAGGCAACTGGATGAGGATGCAGACGATGAGCCAGAGCCCTCCGCGCCTGCTAAGAGGCAGAGAAAGGCTAAACAGCCGAGTCGCAGAGAGGCTGGGCTGCCCAAGCTCTGGTGCCGCGATTGCGAAGCCGAGCACCCATGGCCAGATGAAACTGGAAGCCACCATATTCGCACTGCAGCCGAGTCCCGTCGTATACGCAACTTTCAGCGTCAGAACCTAGCTCCTGTGATCGACCCCAGTGCGTTTGGTATGAACGCTCCACTGCAGGCACCTCCAGCTGGCCCCCAGCCAGCCGCTCCAGTAAGAGCCAAACAACGCATCCCTGCCGCCAACCCGCGATCTCCTCAGCTTAGTTTGGAGCAGCACGTGGTCCTGCAACTGCATGAGCAAGAATCTCGAAATAGACTTGCGGTGTATTCCCAAGCGCTGCGGTTTATCGACAACCACGAGGACCGAATGCGCTTGTTCAGAAGCTACCTCGCTTCAACTCGTGACCCGAGTTCATACATCGCAGCTTTGAACCGGCGTCCAGCTCCCGCCCATCTAACGGGTCCCTCGTACATAAGTGCAGCAGCACTTCCCGGTCCTGGTCACACTTCAGGCCAGACCCTCCAATTTCCGCAGCCAACTCGTGCACCACAAGCGCATCGCGGTCGTGGTCGCGGTGGTCGTGGAAACGGCTTCCGAGGTGGTGGTGCAAACTCCATCAACCTCCACAATGCTGGTCAATCCCAGCCCAATGCACCTGGTACAGACACCCAGGCCCCTGCTGGTAGCAACCAGCCAAGTTCCGCCAACGACAGGCGGACCAACATCGCTGCCTCCTCCAGGCCATGTGGCCTAGGTAGGGGGCGCGGTGCGGCACGTAGGTAGAAATCTGCGCACCGAGGTCAGGGCAAACCTCGTTAAAAACCCACCCCGGCGACGGATCCACACCTCAACGCGGTGTCGGGGTGTAACATCTCGGTCAATGGGATGGCCAAGATGGATCTACAGAATACAGTCCTCTCTTTTGCTGGCGTTGCATGCTGTCATGTACATAGAATAGTACATGTAAGTTCGTTGCAGTCTCCGGTATTCTGTCAAATGGATTTGCATCACCAGGTCGTGATCAATGATGCTTTTATGATGATGAATGCCGAACGACGCACGACTAAACGTGAAGTAGGCATACATTCTGAGGCATTGACCTTCGGGGGCGCGGCCTTTGAACCGGAGGTTGTTAAGGTTATCTCCATGGTATCCATTTAGTCGAAAGCACCGGTATTCAACAACATTTTGTGTGTGGGGTGACTGATCTTCGGAAAGATGCGCTGCCTCCGCGATTATCATATTCCATACTTAATGTGTACGTACCATCGTTTTTTCATTCTTCACAGCCCTGACCCGCACGCTAGCATCTTGGCTGTCCGTCCCATGTCCATCAAGAAAGATCATTATATAGAAAAGGAAAGGAAAGGAAAGACGCGCAAAAGATGCGATGATAGGTGAATGGTGGACCAGCGCGAGCCTTTACATAGCATTTGGCATGTCCAATGATCTCTTTGCCTGCTACCTAATGTTCTTGGTAACAGCTTGGAAGGTTGCTTGAAAGTTGCCAGCTATGCGACTCTACAGCCTGGCATATTGGTGAGGTTGTCCTCATGCAACTGATGTACAAGCGCGGATGGAAAAGCCAGACCCTTGGACCCCCGGGTGATTGATGCCTCAGGCTGCAAGCCAAAGTTTCTTCGGGTCGGGGGAATCGCGGCTTGGCACTTCCCACCTTGCCGGTTGCTGAATTTCCAGCGCAGCGCTCGACTTCGAAGGGTTTGTTCTGCACCACGACCAATCGACCCTCGACCGACGACCATCCGACAACCGCCAAAATGGGTATCGACGTTGTGGACAAGAAGCACACGACGTGAGTGAAAACAAGAGCCTGGAAAACACGCGGAGAGTGGCGCTGGAAAAGAGCGCGCATTCGAAGCACACAACTTGAACAGAGACTGACGCTCTTCATAGCAATGGTCACCGCAAGGCTCCTAAGTCTTCGGACGATTACAAGCTTATCCTGCACAAGCTGTACTCCTTCCTTGCGCGCAGGACGGACTCCAACTTCAACCAGGTTGTCCTCCGTCGTCTGAGGCAGAGCAAGACCAACAGGTTCGTAACCAGGCGAGTTCGTGTGTTTCACACGAGCGATTTTGAGCCTGTAGTCTTCTGAAGACTAACAACCTCGAAGGGCCCCCGTTTCCCTGTCCAAGATCGCTCTTCTCGCTAAGAGGCCCACCTCCAACAAGGAGTTCGAGGGCAAGACCATCGCCACCGTCGCCAAGGTCACCGACGACTCCCGTCTCCTCGAGGTTCCCAAGCTCTCCGTCTGCGCTCTGGCTTTCACCGCCACTGCCCGCGCCCGCATCCTCAAGGCCGGCGGTGAGTGCCTCACCTTCGATCAGCTCGCCACCCGCGCCCCCACTGGCTCCAACGTCATCCTCATCCGTGGCCCCAGGAACTCCCGTGAGTCCGTCAAGCACTTCGGCTTCGGTCCCCACTCCAACAAGAAGCCCTTCGTCGAGTCCAAGGGCCGCAAGTTCGAGCGTGCCCGTGGTCGCAGACGCTCCAAGGGTTTCAAGGTGTAAGCTGTCTGAGCAGATATCAGACGAGCGTGTATGCACCAAGTATAGCAACGCGGCTCCTCCGTCACTGGCCTACTTGCCAGCAAGATGGTCGAAAAAATGGTTCCACTTTGCAACAGACATTAGTGCTCAGAAAGGTACATGGCGTTGCACTGGGCTTAGGCAGGAGTCGAATGAAAATGCTTGCAAGATTCCCCAAAATTCTCAAATCAAACAGGCGAATTCGAGCCTTTCCTTGCAATCTTCAATCTTTCCAGTGAAATTTCGTACCATCGCAAATTGCTGTGACATCAATTGTGTGTGATCTGTGACCTCTCAGTCGTAGCATTATGTCAAATATTGAATACATGTATGTTCTCCATCCAGTGCAGATCAGTATTCCCATTTGAACTTCCCATCTCAGCATTGATTTCCTGGGCTCGGAAATTTTTGACTTCGCATGCGCAAAGCTTAAACTTCAGTCCAACGGCACGCACCTAACCGCAGAACTGCCTGCGCGGAGTCATATCGTCTTTAAAGATACAATACTTATTTTATTATATTGCACGACACTCACGCCGAGTACAATTTCACATCAGACACCATGGACAAGACTGTCGGCGTCCTCGGTGGTGGCCAATTGGGCCGCATGCTCGCAGAGGCCGCAAACCGCCTCAATGTGCAGGTCAACTTCCTAGATGCAGCCGGCTCGTCTGCAAAACAGATCACAAACCACGACGGCCACGTTGAGGGATCTTTCAAGGACTCGGAAGCCATTCAAAAATTGGCCGCCCAGTCAGATGTAGTCACCGTCGAGATTGAGCACGTCAACACCGAATTTCTGGAACAGATCTCTGCAAAGACGGATGTGCAGCCAAGCTGGAAGACTGTCCGTACTATCCAGGACAAATATCTTCAGAAGGAGCACCTGAAGAAGTTTGATGTCGAGACTGCTCAGTCCATTCCTCTTGCTTCCGCCACCAAGGATGAGCTGGCCAAGGCTGCGCAGGCACTCGGTCTGCCATTGATGCTCAAGTCACGCAGAGAGGCATACGATGGCAAGGGCAACTTTCCCGTCAAGACTGAGGCCGATTTCGACGCTGCTCTTCAGGCTCTGGGTGCCAACAAGGACCTTTACGCTGAGAAATGGTCCGACTTCACCATGGAGCTGGCGGTCATGGTTGTGAAGACCAAGGACGATGTACTTTCCTTCCCCACCGTCGAGACTGTCCACGAGAACAGCATCTGCAAACTCACATACTCTCCTGCGCGTGGCGTGTCGCGCGAGATCAACGAGAAGGCTCAGGCCCTGGCGCGCAAGGCAGTTGACTGCTTCTGGGGTAAGGGAGTTTTCGGCGTTGAGATGTTCTTGCAAAAGGACAACACTCTTCTCATCAACGAGATCGCTCCTAGACCTCACAACTCTGGACACTACACTATCGAGGCTTGCCCGCTCTCACAATACGATGCCCACCTCAGAGCTATCCTCGACCTGCCCATCTCCCAGAAGAACCTGAGACTTCGCGAGCCTTCTATCATGCTGAACATTCTCGGTGGCGAAGCTCCCGACTCTCACATCCAGGCCGCAAAGAAGGCTCTGGAGCTCTTCGGTGGCGAAGGTGTGCATCTCTACGGCAAGGGTGCTGCTCGCAAGGGCAGGAAGATGGGTCACGTCACTATCACCGCACCCACCATGGCTGAGGCAGAGAAGACCATCCAGCCTCTCGTCGACTTCATGGACCAAGGCAAGGCCAACGCATCAGACACTCCTGCAAGACAGATCAAGGAGCAGCCTCTCGTCGCCGTCGTCATGGGCTCCGACTCCGATCTTCCCGTCCTGCGCCCCGGCCTCGCCATCCTCGACAAGTTCTCCATCCCCTACACCACCCGCATCACATCCGCCCACCGCACCCCCACCTGGATGGCCGAATACGCCACCGCAGCAGCGGACAACGGCATCAAGACCATCATCGCCGCAGCCGGCGGCGCAGCACATTTGCCCGGCATGGCAGCAGCTCACACCCCGCTGCCCGTCATCGGCATTCCCGTCAAGCCCACCATCGGCGACGGCACTGACAGCCTGCTCAGCATTTGCAACATGCCCAAGGGCGTGCCCGTTGCAACCGTCAGCGTCAACAACAGCATCAACGCTGCGCTCCTTGCTGCCAGAATTCTGGGTTCCAGCGACCCGGCTGTTAGGCAGCGTGTGGAGCAGTACATGCGCGATTCGGAGCAAGAGGTTAGAGAGAAGGACAGGAGACTCGATGAAATGGGCGCGGAGGCGTATGCGGAGAAGTATCTGAAGAAGTAGACTGGTGCAGAAGCGAATGCAATGCCCTGTTCGGGTTATCGGGGCTTTTCAGTAGATGAATTCCAAGCCAAATGAATAGACATGGTTACACGTATTGACCTAGCGAATTCCGACGCTACAGATCCAATCATACTCGGGGGCCAATCTCACAAGTCACTTCTCATCAACAACGCTGGCTGACTCAATTCATGGCTGATGAACAATGGCTCGGAGGCGCTTGCTTATGAACAGTGATGATTCCGATACCGCAGTGCTAAGCTAAGACAAAGTACACAGTACTTGGAAGCGTTGGGACAGCCCGCCCTGCAGGCTTGGAAGTCGGTAAGCTCGCAAGGTATGTTTCAAGCTGACATGTCCGGGCCGGAGAAGCGATGAATATGCCGCTCAGTTAAGGTGATGTACTTGCATAAGGTATGCTATTTTCAAGACGTTACGTTAATCAAGTACCAACGCGCAAGAAGAAGAAGAAGAAATTTTCACAGAAAGCTCTCCTTTCAAAGCTCAAGCTATCCGTCGCGTGTTCTTGCGTGGCAAGTGGTGGGCAGACTCATCAAGGTTTCATAGTTGCCAGAGTGTCGCCGGCGGAATGCTTGCTGCTTTGCCCTGCCCGCCATTTAGCCATCGGCCAGACCACGTCACGGTTGCGCTGGTGCGATCCTTAGCGTGTAGCTTATCGATGGAATGCTCGTGGGGGATGTGATGGGGCGTGATCAGGATGATGATGGTGGTGGTGATAGATCAATAGAACGGTGTATTTGGCATCAACTATATAGAGATATCCATATGTGTCAGGCTGCATTATTAACACAGGAGAATCTTCGGAAAAGGTTTTGTTATTACATGTGTGTATGCATGTAGCATACCTCCATGAGCAGCTTGCATGTAACCCGCCTTATCTATGGCGACACCTTGTTCGTGTCGCTCGCGCTGGTGAGAACCCGAACCCCACGACAAACTGCCTTTCGCTGGCTCTGCCGCACACTTGATCGCTCCGCCGCTAGCGTTCGCCCTCGTGATCTTTACTACATCACATCAACTGCTTCTTCCTTCTTGATCTGTCGCAGGATCAGTCCGCCTCACCGGCGACAAACAATCACTCGATCAATCATCCTCCTCCCACCTGCGACACTTGCACCACCCGCTCCTACTGAAACGCCCATCATCAACCATCTCTCCCCCGCCCGCTTGCTTCAACATCCCTGTCTCTCAAAGTGCATGAGGTCACTGTCATCGCACAGTACAACTGAACCGGTACAACCTTCAAGAACGCTCACGTGTGACAAGGCCTACCACAAGACCGCTCTCGCCCTGGCGGCGACGGTCATAGAGCAGCACCAATCCCGATAGACCGCCCTTTGAGGCGACGACCACTAGCATGGCCTTCCAACAACCACAGCAACGACCGCCGGCGGCGCGCCAAATATCCATATCACGACCAGCAAACGAAACACAGGCTCCCGCCTCGCCGTCTCGAAAGAGGACGCTGGACGAGTCACAGGAGTGGATTCTGTTCGCACCTGGCCAGAATGCGGACTCTGCTTCACATACCTCGCAGACGCCGAGGACAGCGACGCATTTGTCCGATCTCGGATCGCTAGAAACCCACATCCGATCACAACCTATCACCAGTACTGCGGAAGAGGGCGATGGGACATGTCAAGGAACGGAAGTGGAAGATGACGGCGCAGAGTTGGATAGCTTGGACGATGGATTGCGCGCTTTTCAACATGATCCATTCTCGTCTTCCCCGTATCAGCTTGATCAGTCTGGTGGAACATTACTGCCGACGCACGACGGACTAGGAACATTCACTTCCTCGGCGGGACTACAAGAGCAATTGTGGCAGTTCGAACGATATAATCCACATCGAAGAAGGCATGTCAGGAGAAGAAGCAGTTTGCAGAAGAGAATTGACGAGGTCGAGGAGGAGCAAGAGTTGGACCCTGCGGATGAGAAAATGGCAAGGATCGAGAAGTGGAGGCTCGAGCAGAGCAAGGCTGTCGTTGATGAGATCGAACGGGAGACAAGACGGAGGCAGAGGCGCATGAGCAGGATGAGTGGCATCTCACGGGCTACTGAGACATCTGCTATACCTGAGAGTCTTGTTGCGCAGCCATTGCCAACTGAGGAATCTATCATCTACGAGGAGCCGGAGATGGTGAAGAGTGATGAGCAGGAGCCTAGCGAGTCTTGGTGGCAACGAATCACGCGGCGAGTCATTCAAGACCTTATCGGGCTTGACGAGAACACGCTTTCAGTCATCTTCGGCGAGGAGTTGGCAGGCGGTCCAACGCCTACTCTCACTCCTGTTCAGCCTTCGCCACTCGCCAGAGCAGCGTCGGCAGAATCCAGAGTCACCTTCCACGACCACGACCATTCCTGGGAAGCCAAGCTGATGGAGCGCATTGCGAGAGAACTCGGTGTGCTTGTGCACCAATTGTCCGAGCACGACGGTGCGTTCAGCAGTTATAAGCGCATGCAGCAGCAACCAAATGACTACGCCGGCCTTCCTATCCCCCAACATTCAACACCAAAACAACCCAGCCTACGACAGCAACGCCGAAAACTCAGCACTCGCGTTTCAGACAAACCCTCTTCCGACTTCCACTTCGAGCCCACAATGGCCCAGCAAACCCTCTCTTCCGAACCAGACACCTCCCTCTGGGGCATCGAAGAAGAGCCCACCCCCTTGTCCGCCACCGAAGCCGCTCGCCAAAAGCAAGAGCGCGAATACTGGGAACGCGACATCGACGTCAGCATGATCTTCTCCTACCTCCGCCGCCGCTTCGCCTCTCCCACCTCCACCACCACCTCTCAGCACCAACAACAATACAACCCCCATTCCCCCCCAACAACCGGCCCCCTCCCCGCCTCCTGGGCAACCTCCACCGACTCCCAGCGCCGCGCCGAGCAAATCCGCCGCCAACACCCTCTCGTCTCGCGAGCCACCGAACGCGTCGCGGCGGCTTCTCAAGCGAAACGTCGCGACTCCTTACTGCGTCGCCGACAAATGCAGAAGGGAAGCAGTAGCTGTGCTTCGCAGAGTACTAAGAGGAGTAGACGGAGCAGAGATGCCGGAAGCTCGAGGCATTATTGGGATTTCGGACACAGTGCGACTGGCAGCGTTGTTACTAGTGGAGGAGGCTATGGGGAGAGTGGCGTTGGAGGGTGGGGAGAGATTTAGATGGAATGGTTTGGATGGTTTGGGATCTGTCGTGAAGCGAGTCTTGTGAGGCTTGGAAGTTTTTGTTTCAACTTATCACCTACAGGGACCGGGTGCGGTGCGGGATACACCTTTTTGGGATTTCGTTTGGGATGACTCCGCTATGTTATTTTATGGTGCTTTCTTTTTTCTGGGTTCCTGGGAAGATACGAGAAATGCAACTCTATTCGCCTCCGTTGAAATCATCCATTCAAGATCTTCGTGCAAAACACGGGACTCGGGTCGTTAAATAGACGGAGAAGGTTGCGGATCATGAATACACGATTTAATGTTCAACAATATGATACGAAGATGAATCCTCTCATTCCACCATAGCCAAAATTAATACATACATCAATAAACCGTCTTCGAGACCCTACACAGGCTCATCCGCATACGCCTCCGGCATCGCTTCCCTCTCCGCCCTCGCCTCCGCCACAGCCCTCTCCTCCTCCTCAATCCTCACAGCCCACAACGCCGACCCAGCCGCCGAAGTAAGCAAGAACAGCATACTCAGCACAGGCACCAGCTGCAGAATCATATACACCGTGCCGAACCACATGTACTCGTACTTGCGCTTCTTGGTCTTGATGAAAACCTTCCTCTGCTGCTTGCTGAAGCCCTTGAGAGTGAAATACCGCCAGTTGAGAAGCGGGCCTGCGCGATAGCCCGTCAAGAGGAGGAAGAGAGGCACGCCCGCGAAGGGGACGAAATTCAGCGGCAGCAGGATCATGAGCTCGATCAGCTGACGGACGGAGAATGGCGCGAAAATCGCTCCCTTCTCCCTCGCCCCCAGCCGCTTCACGGGATCGCTCTCATCGTAATCCTCGGCCACCGCGCGCCTCTGCCTGACAAGCTCCTCATACCCCTCCGCCACCAGTACGGCGTCGAAAATATCCACCTGCGTGTGATCGACGAACAACGCCTCGAATAGCAGCGCGATGAGGAGGTTGCCTGCGCCGAGGAGGAAGAAGGTGGCGTTCACCCACGCGCTGCCACGGAAGTGGAAGAGGGCCAGGAAGGCTACGAGAGGGATGTAGGCTGCTAGGAAGAGCGTGGCGAGGATGAAGGTTGAGAGGATCGTGAGGGGGATTAGGCGGCTGCGGAGGAGGGGGTGGAGGGAGCGGTGGGTTAGGAAGTAGAGGACTCCTTTGAGGGGGTAGAGGGGGGAGGGGGTGAAGTTTGCGCGGAGGAAGGGGAGGGGTTTTGGTTGTTGGTGGGGTGGCATTTTTCTTTTGGTGGTGTTGAGTCTGGTGAGTCGTCTTTGGAGGGTTGGTTGGCGACTTGGAGAGGTTGGTTCGATCTGGATTTTTCTTGTCTGATCAAGGGTACACCGTGGTGGTGGCGGTTGGTGATGTTGATCCGGTGAGATCTGTAGAGTAGTGGTAATCGCCTTGAAGAGGCCAGATGACGCTGATTTTGTCTCTTATGTCTTGTGAAGATGCCGCGATGGTGTTGGTTGTTGGTTGATGTTGATTGCAGTGAGAGCTCCTCTGCGGCGTTGATGGTTGCCTTGAAGAGACAGACTTTGGATTTTTCCTGCTGCGTCTTTCCAGGTGCCGTGATTTTGGTGACTTCAAATTGTACACATGTACATGCCAGGTACATGTATGCACATGAATGTAGGAGGCTACAGTTTATCTTGTTGCCTGCCCGCAAGTCTTCCCCCAACTCTGACGTCGGCCAGAAGCTTGACTGAAGGCTGCTTCAAGCAAGCCCGAGCAAACCTCAGGCCCTCCATCCTCGCCAAGACGGGCAAACCCTTCAAGTCAGCCTCGCCAAACCTGCAAATTTCCAAACTTCTCGAAGTTCGTGCCAAGGCCACACTCTCACGAATTGAACGCCGTTCAGCGCTGTACCGACGACGACGACCCGACTGCAGGCGAACAACTAACCCACAGCGACACTCCCGGAACTCCCAGACAAGATGAAGTGTATGTATCACTGAATGCGCGCGAAGAATGCACATGCTGACAATTCCATAGTCCTCAAGACTGGCCGTGTGGTACGAATTGACTTGCGATACTCCCGAAATCTCGAAAATCCATACTAACACCGCCAAAAAAGGCCATCATCTCCCGTGGACGCTACGCCGGCAAGAAGGTCGTCCTCCTCATGCCCGTCGACAACGGCTCCAAGGCTCACCCCTTCCCCCACGCCATTGTCGCCGGCATCGAGCGCTACCCGTCCCACGTCACCAAGCGCATGTCCAAGGCCCGCCAGACCAAGCGCTCCAAGGTCAAGCCCTTCATCAAGGTCGTCAACTACAACCACCTCATGCCTACCCGTTACACCCTCGAGCTTGAGGGCCTCAAGAACACCGTGACCTCGGACACTTTCAAGGAGGTCAGCCAGAGGGAGGACGCGAAGAAGACTGTCAAGAAGACTTTCGACGAGAGGTACCAGAGCGGCAAGAACAGGTGGTTCTTCACCCCTCTGAGTGAGTACACCCCTGGAGATTGGACATGGAAAGAAAAAGTGGTACGGTATACTGACTGTCTTTACAGGGTTCTAGAGGTTGCGCGCAAATGGATGGATGCAAACAACAGCTGGGATGCAATTCGGAGTTCAATGTGCGCTAGCGGAAGTCTAGCTTGAATGCAAAGCCTTTCTTGCCACGTCAATACCTTATGTCGAAACTCCCACAGCCTCAACCACCTATCTTATGAGCGTTAACGGACAGAATTCTTGTCACCATGTCTGCCAGAAAGTTTTCTCTTTTGTTTCTTTAACTTCGTTCTAGGTTCGACAAATCAATCTCATATGGTCACCAACAAAACCACATTCAAACGCGTCGCTCCCCGCTGGCACTTTCCCGACAAACATGATGAATCTCAAATCCGAATGCGACAACAAACGAGTTGCAGGCTCTTCTCGAAACACCTAAGTGAGCACTTGGAGGAGAGCGATGTCTGGGGGTATAGCAAAGAGCATTGTGAGTTCTGGAATATCAACGGCCGGTGTGGTTGGAGAAACCATGGGATGGCCATTCTGCACGAATGCCATCAGGCGGATTGGCGCCCATTGAGAACGCATTGCCCGTCCACATTCCATGCTGCATGGTTTCAGCCAGCCTCATCGCATTTCCACCAGCCTCTCCACCAACGACTACGGTGTTGCGCTTTCCAAGTGACTTCGCACGCAACAATCAATATGCCAGAGCAATGGCTGAATACACACTCGTGCTTCTGATGATACTCGATGCTGCTCACTACTCTTCGCATGGACCAATGTATTCCTCGATATGGAATATAACATGCTTTTTCACTGGCGTTGCTTTCAGAGTCATGTCTATCCGTCGGTCACTCGCTTCTGCTTGTGTTTGAGCATCGGTGAGTGAAACACTTGTAATCAGGAGGCCTTGGATTGCTGTTGCTCGGCATGATCTGAGTTACAGTGCCAACTCAACAACGATTCATAGTGCCGCAGCTAAGCTGAACGACGCTGCTTGCAAAAGGTTGGTTGCAGAAGCGATACCCCGCTCAAAAGCAACACCCACTATCCTCAGCCACCACATACACAACCGTTCACACAATTAACCCCACTCGTCCTCGAAGTAGGCGACCACCAGCCTCGGCCGGCCATCTCCTTAGCACATGATATCCTCAAAACACTTGCATGCTGTGGTAGTGTAATAGATGCCTGAGTGAGGGAGCTAGTGAAGAGGCGATGCCATACAAATGCACGAGCAGCTACAGCCGCGGCTTCCTCATTGAAGCTGCACTTGCCATGCTGTACCGTGAATGCCATGTCAGATGCGGGGTTCTTCCATTGATCCTGTGCCCTCCTCTTAGTATTTAAGAAGAACCACTGCTCCAAACAAACACACTCGTCTTTCAAGGTTCACAGGAACAACTGACTTTACCTCAAAACTCAACACAACAATAAGCCGCAATGGGCCTCCCAGCAGATCAGAGAGCCGCCGTCAAGTCTGGTTCAGGGCACGAAGCCAAGGCGCCTGTCCAGAATGTTGCTGTTCAGCAAGAACCAGGTCCTACTTGAGATCATGTTGATGTTTGAATAATTGACTGACTAATCTATCAGGTCCCGGCCAAATCCTCGTTAAGATCAACTGGACCGGCCTTTGTGCCTCGGACAAGTCACTTCTGCACGACGAATGGTCTGCCTTCGGCGTCAAGATGCAGGACGACTCGCGCGGCATTGCGGGCCACGAGGGCGCTGGCGAAGTCGTCGCTGTTCACCCGGATGTCCAGGATACATGGCAGCTCGGCGACAGGGCTGGCGTCAAGTGGGTGGCGAGCACGTGCAAGCAATGCGAGTTTTGCCTGAACGGCATCGACGAACTGCATTGTCCAAAGCAGAAGAATTCGGGTTTCACTGTCCCTGGCACTTTCCAGGAGTACTGTCTTACCGATGGTAGATACGCTACTAGGTATCTTGACGCTGAGCTTGCTTCAACCACTCTTACTGCTCCATTCTAACGCAGGTGCAGGATCCCAGACGGCGTATCGGATGAAGAAGCAGGTCCCATCATGTGCGGCGGTGTCACCGCCTACGTCGCCTGCAAGCGCAGCGCCGTCAAACCAGGCCAATGGCTCGTCGTCACCGGAGCAGGAGGCGGTCTCGGCCACCTCGGCGTACAGTATGCGAAAGCCATGGGCATGCGTGTGATCGCCATCGACGGCGGTGAGGAAAAGGGCAAGCTGTGCAAGGACTTGGGAGCGGAGGAGTACCTCGATTTCACGGCTGTGAAGGACATGGCGGCCGAGATCACGCGCATCACCAAGTACGGCGCTCACGGTGCGATTGTCTTCGCTGCTTCCAAGGAGGGCTATGCTGCTGCTCCGGGCTTTTTGCGCCCTGGTGGTACCATGGTCGCTGTGGGTTTGCCTGCCGATCCGACTGTGGTTGCTGGCGCTCCGCCGATCATGTTGGCTTTGAAGAGGCTGAACGTTGTCGGGAGTGTGACTGGAACGCTGAAGGTTTGTTCTTACCCTTGAGATGTATATCTACTTGGCACCGCTGACATGCTTTGCAGGACGTTGAAGAAGCGTATGCATATCTCTGCCGAGGTCCCCTTCTGGGCGCCCACACTGCTGACTTGGTTTATAGGCTCGACTTCACCGCCAGGGACTTGGTTCACCCTATTCTCACCAAGGGCACTTTGGAGGACGTCGACCGTTTTTGCAGTATGCTGGTTGAGGGTAGTTTGCCTGGGAGGGCTGTGCTGAAGGTTTCTGCTTGAAGTGTTGGGGGTTGACAGGTTGGTTGACTCTATGTGGAATTTCTGGCAGCTATCGTTGCGTTTGCCGAATGGCGTTGTGTTTCTTAGGAAGAGGGGTTGTGGATCTTTGTGGTGCATGTCAAGTGAGGGCAGCGGTCAACCAGAATGAAACAGCGTAGCATCAAACCCGGCAAAATTGATTCGTCTCGGTTCATTCAGTTCTCATCTTTCAAAAATCACAATCTACCTTTCGCTGGTGTCCTTGACTTCTTTGAGTTTCGGGTGAAATGAGGGTGAATTGGCATGGTTGTTTCTTGTCACAAGTCTATGCTACATTACATGATAGGCGTAATGTCATCGTCTAGCATTACTGAGTAAACTAATAAATCACTCCAACGCTGTTAATATGCGCCTTTTGCCTTCACCGTCACCTCAAAGCCCCGTCAGCATACCCGGCGTAAACCACATATCATTGTAGCTATTGAGAACATCATCATCGGGCAATTGCTGCCAATCCATCGAGAAAAGATCGCAAACACCCTCCGGCATTACCGCTCCTGTGTTGAAAGTATTGACGCCAGTACCGTATATGAGATCTGGTGTTTCAGCAACCATCTCGTCATCGTGTTCGTATTGCGGTTCTTCTGGAGATGGTCTCATGTTGTCATTTTCAGTCTTGCTTGAAAGGAGGAACCCGAATATCCGCATGACCCAGTGAGTGGGGTCGTAGATCTGGCGGACTTCGTTGAGGAGTAACCTGCAGTTGTCGAGGGAAGCTCGAGCAGATTGGGAAGCGAGACTGTTGGCTTGTCGTAGTTGTCTGTAGAATATGATGCCCGCCATGAAGAAGCCCGTGAATAGCTCATGGGGTAGCTGGACAATGACTTGCTCTGTGACTAGAAATGAAGCTGTTGAAGACAGTACTTGAGCAGATGCATCCGCAAGCGTGGCTGCTGAAATGGCCATGTTCGCACCGTATTCGGGGCCCTGCAGCTCTTCTCCAGGCCATTTGAGGTGGATGAACAGAACATGGTAGTGGTACAGAAGCTTTAGGGAGGTTGCGAATAGATTCCCATGCCTTGCAGTTCCAGGATCGAAGGCGATGGCCGTAGGAACTTGGGCTAGCCATTGGTTCAGCATCTTGTAAAGATGATTCGAACGATTCGGGTGTTTATCCTCCATTGAGCATTTTGCGATGATCTGCCGCATGATCATCGACAGCCGCGCGACCTGCACTTGGTATAGGGCGTGGTTTGGAGCTTCGACGCCTGATTGACTGGTCTCGGGGAAGTCACAGACGCTCAAGGGCTCGGTGTCGCACTGCGATAGATCAACGCGAGCAGGTCTCCCCATCAACGCAGCGCAATATGAATCTCGCACGGCCAAAGTCCACCAAAGCCGCTTGATAAGGCCTCTGTCTTTGCCAGTAGCGTAGCTCCCTGAAGTCGACCTGTGTAATCCCAGAGACGCAGCAACTGTAACCGCCATTCCAATCCAAGAACAGGGGTTCCAGGAACTCTCCATATGCGGACCCCAGAACGACAGCATGATTAGCGTCTGCAGCAGAACGATCTTGTCTGTTTCATATTCCATGTCGAACATGATCTTGGCCTTTTCGTAGAAACTCCTCCTCGCTTGCAATCTGGAGTCAAATCCGTGTCTGTGAATCACGGAAATGTCGCAGAATGTCGCTCCGATCAGGCAGATTGTGTGGAGGAGGATGAAGGGAATGCTTTGGGTTCGGTGGAGTTGGAGGATCTCTTCTTTGTCTACTATGGAGTAGAGCGGGTAGAATCTCTCTAGGAATGCGGCCACGAGCTGTCTTTCGAGATCTGGGTTGGGGGTTTCGAAGGCTTTTTTTGATTTGAGGTAATCGATGTCTTGCTGAGATAGGTGTGAAGGGTGGCTTCTTCGAGAGTTGCCATTGGGCGTTCTGCACCTGGACATGTCGATGCTGACATTGTGGAGGTCTGTTTGCTGACTGTGATGTGGTTCTTTGAGGACGAATGTCAACGGTGAAGATTCGCCGAGAAGCATCATCCCTAGCTGGGCAGCTGCCCTGTCCTTGTTGTTATCGTTTCCCTCGACATAGGTCTCGAACATCGAGGAACTTGAATGCTGCTGTTTTTCGCCATTCGTGATGTCCGCTCGCGGCGAACATTCGGTGCCGGTATGGGAGTCTCTCCCTGCGCTCCCTGCAACAAGAGACGTGCTCGATTCATCTTGAGTCTCTTGATCGCATGATGAGCCGCGGTCCGAAGTAGTGCTTTTGCTTCGATGTTTGCGAGTGCGGATATATGTGCCGCGGCGAGACGTCCCCAGCACGCAACCCTCTACGCGATCCATGCGACACCGGCTACAAGGGCCATTCTTCTGGACTGCATCACACTTCAGCTTGCGCTTGTTACACCTAACGCACGCCTTCGATGCTCTCTGTCGAACTGCTGGTTCTGGCATGGTGTTGTGTTGATCTGGATAAATGTGGTGGGTATCTGGTATGGGCCAAATGCTGCTGCTTGAGCAAGGCATAAGCCCGAAGTGGTCTATGAAGCAAGCCCATTATACAGATCACGGTCGGCGACGACTTATATCACAATGCCACGGCTGTATGGGTAATGGTGTGTATACTGCGTCGGTAGGCTCACACGGCTGCGCTTGCCACCGGAGTTGTTCCGCTGTGAGACAGCCGTGTCCGTGAACCGACTGCGATTTTGACATCAATCGTGGCTATGTTGCTATGAACACTGAAAGAATTATCAGTCCTTGATACATCCGGAGTATCCGCCTCGATCTATCAAGAAGCCTTGAGTTTCACGTTCTATCCTAGAAATGGGTGTTTCGAGGGTGGGAGTGGATGTGACTGGTCCGAACGATCCAAGTCTAACACCAACCCTAACCCTATCCGATGGTAGTAAGTATGCTAGTTTCGCCAAATGATAAAATACCAAGCTTTTTCGGCGAATGAAACGGAGCGGTAGCATTCGTTTCCGGATGATCGCTAATGATGACAATGTTATTATTGTCCATGGTCGCCTAATTCAATGTCTAGGGAAGTATCGTTTGATCTAGATTTTCTAGTAGGCTGGTCAACAGCGGAAAGTGAAGAGCGGCTATCACTTCGGATCGTGTGTATATAGATATGAAGCACAGCCCCCAAGACAGGGTAAAGCATCGTGAGAATTCATTGACTCTCGTCTCGATCATTGAGGTAAGCTAACGATCTCGCCTATTGTAAGGTCGCCAGAAAATGGATTGTCATGCTTGCACGCGCGAGACACCACGCTCCGCTGCTCTCGTTGACGTTGTCGTGAGATATGGACAAGCCTCGGTACATCTCCGAGAAACGCTAGTCCACTTTGGGCCATCGAACTTCTCGAACTTCTTTTGAAGATCGACCCTTGGACTTTGATGTCTTCCAGAATTTACAAAGCCCAAGAAAACAAACTCTCCACAACATGTCAGAAAGCGACTCTGAGCAGGCCGGCGTGCCTTTGATCGAGGATCTCTCCGATTCTGACGCTCCTGCACCCACCAACAACACCTCCAAACGAAAGCGCGAGAACGATGCCCCAGCCGAATCCAAGCGAGCGGCGAAGCGCAAAAAGTCGAAGAAGCCTAAAGATGTTCAAGACGATGCATTGGATGAGGAGAAGGGTGTGAACCATGCGATCGCACACATGGACAGCAGTCTCATGGCCGACCATATTGCACAGAGGACAAAGAGATTCAGGCCGGATGTGAGCTTGGTGGAGGCGGAGGATTTACATGTGCCTTGTAAGTTGTTGCGCAGATCCTAGCGAGCGTTGAGCTTGGTATACTGACTCTTTATACAGCATCTGCAATTCTGGACACAACAAGCAACACCGATACAAGAACGACCGATCAACTACCGGCTTTCCTCGAACGATTCGCAGGACCCAGAAGGAGCAAGAAGGGAAGCAAGCTTTTGAACGCCCCCGAAACGAAGGGCTCGCCGCACACTCTTGTCGTCGCCGGAGGAGGTCTGCGCGCAGCTGATGTGACCAGAGCACTACGCAAGTTCCAGACCAAGGAGTGCATGGTTGCCAAACTGTTCGCAAAGCACATCAAGATCAAAGAAGCAATTGAGACTGTGAAGAAAACGAGGATAGGAGTTGGTGTCGGGACCCCGCAGAGAATCATCGATCTGTTGGAGGATGGTGCGCTCAAGTCGGATTGTATTGAGCGCATCGTGATTGATGCTTCGCATATTGATGTCAAGAAGAGAGGCATTCTGGACATGAAGGAGACCCAGGTGCCGCTGGTACAGCTGCTGACGAGACCTGAACTGAAGGAGAGGTTTGGTACTGGAGAGGGCAAGATCGAGTTGCTCTTCTTCTAAGCGTGCTGTGACGCAGAACATTTTGTCAGTTTGATACCCATCAATGAAGGCTGTGTCAGCCTAGATGTATAACAAGCCAGATTTGACATTCATGTGAGAAGCATCTTGTTCGTTGGCTTCACTCGTTGGGTCACTCGTTGGGATGTCAGTGGTCACCGCTGCAAGTGATGATCAGGACTTTCTCAAGGGCACTACTGTTTGACGAGAAGAACGCAAAGGTAGTGTAGCACTGAGTTAGAGCAACTTAATATTTCCTAACACACCGGGCAATCTTCGATCTTCACTCCATGTCGCTCATTCTCGTGTCGCGATACGACTAATGCTGTGATGCCACGCTTTCGGTCATCCGCACCCATCACTCCTTCCATCTCGGGTCATACGGCGGGGCACCTGCCACATCAGTGTTCAACCGCACTCGCGGACAAGATTACGACGACTACCACCGACCTAAATCTCTGATCCCCACAGAAACATTACTTTCCTTCCTGTCACTCGTTTACCAACATCATCAACACGTTCTAGGGCGACCGCGCCACCGCGACACCAACATCACCAACCCAACACTATTCCAAGAAACCGGCAAGTGGCGACCCACATGGCAACTTTCAATGCGCTCATGCGCCTGATGGCGCTGTCGCATCTCATGTTGGCGGCTCTGTTCGTCACAGCCCCTGGCGCGAGCGCTCTTGGTCGTAAGTGAAGTGATGTTTCAGACGCCAGAGCTAGCACTGACTTACATGCAGCGTGCGCCAAAAGCTGCTACGAAAAGCTCTCGAAGAGGTTCGGGGGCACCGTCCAGAGCCTATGCCATGATGGAGGCGTTCCAGAGGTACGTCCGAAGCGTTCGTCACTTGATTTGCCAGATGACTGAAAAGCGTACAGGCGCTTGCTCTGCAGTGCGAGGTCCGTTGCATCACTCGAATCTGGGACGCTACCAAAGACCCGACGCCATGCGACTACTACGGCACAGGTGGCGACAAACATGTTTCGCAAGAGGATGGAGCAGCATCCGAAGACCTCAAGCTGCGCGACGTGGTCGGCTCTGACGCCGCGAACTCTGAGTTCGAGGCCGCTCCTAAGATCAATCTTCGACGCTCCACTCCAGCGCGACAGAAGAGGCGCGCCATCGTGTCTGCCAACAAGGAAAAGATCGAGTCGCAGAAGTCGCACAGTGATGACCAGCTCACCTCCGCTGACGCTTCCCAAATCGGCAACCTCGATTCGGCTCTGGAGAAACGCATGCCAGGCGGCAAAGATCCCAAGTGGGCTGTCAACTCCTGCGGTCCTCCCGGCGAGACCTGTGCTGGTAAGCCTGGCGGAGGAACCAAGCGCGATGTTGGCAACCAAGACGAAACGGAACACCCACCAGCATCGGCTACGATCAAGCCTGGTCCAACGCTAGTTGGACGCGTAGCAAGCCAGCGTCCCGCCTTCACTTTCGTTCCCACCATGTGCACTACTCCTGGTATCCCTTGCGGCGCTGGTAAAATCAAGGAGCGAGAGGCAGAGGATGACTCAAGTGCCATCGCACGACAGGCTTGTTCGCCAGCGGAGAAGCGCCACCCAGCGAGCCGTAGACTTAAGAAGATTGGCTCATTTTTCAAGGCAACCGACCCAGAAACTCCGAAGCCTGCTCTTTGTGGCTTTCCCGGTATGACCTGCAGCACAGGCGCCGGCAAGGCCATCAAACGGCGCGATCCCGAACTCACGGTCGGAGCTTTCGTGGACGACGATGGTAATGCCTTCGAGGTCGATGTCGAGGCGGACCAAGCTTCAGGTGCCTAGATCATTCATTAAGATGGAGGTGATCAGAAAGGCCCGAAGCCATGGTTAGTTAGCAGTCGTCCAAATGTTATGCCTCAAGGGCTGAGGACCATCTGAATCAAGAAAAGAACCGAAGATGTGAGGAGAGATGCGCGAAGCAGCGCGCTGCCTCACTTGCTTTTGCTTCATTAGCTTTAGGTACGTGTAACTAAATCAAGAACTTGGACCGAAGATATTTCCATCCCGAACTTGAGCCAATCCGATCATCGTTCATGTGTTCCCTGTCCTCCCATTCTGTGCGTCGAAAAAAGCGCTCTTAAGTCTCCCGATTCGGTTCGATTGAAGAACGTGGTTTGACGGATCGGCCATATGATGATGGTGCCGGGCACGGCGGATCCTCGTTCCTTGCCATGCCTGAACTCCCGACACAGGACGCGTCCAGTAGCGACATGGCCTTGTGGCGACCTTGCTCTGCAGGTCAATAGCCCCAGTACATAGAGCACTCGCCTGAACACCGGGGTATCTTGAAGATAGCATTGCGGCGAGCCAACTCATGCATCTCTCGTTGGATTGTAAGGTTTCAAGATCCAATAAAAACCTCTCAACCAAGCCAAACGCCCGAAGGTGCAGCGCCGCGGTGCTTGTAAATGTCATCGTCAATCTTCTCCTTCGCGATCTTGTCCTTACACCTCTGCACTTCCTGCATCTCCGCTTCGATCACACCCATACGTGCCTCCTCGAGCGTCTTGCCCTTCACTCCACCACCGCCACCAAACCAACCACGCCACTCAAACCAGCCTGCGTTCTGGCCGCCTTCTCTGCCTTGCAGGTCGACGTTATTCGAAGCGAGTTGCAGCAGCATAGTCTCCCAATTTGACACGCCGGCGCTGAAGCACTCTTTGCATTGCAGCTTCTCTTCCGTGGTCAGATCAAGCTTGCCTTTGCCGGCGCTGGCATCAAGGTTTGCTTCTGCGATTTGGGTCGCTTGCTTCGTCCAGCTGAGACCTGCCGCGACTTCGCCAGAGGTAGCAAAAAGGATCTCGCCAATGTATAGCATGAGCTCGCTTTCCTCGCATGTTGGCAGAGGGCTTTCGCGAAGTATAGGCGTGTCGCCAGATGGTGGGTCAGGTGGGAAGACGGGTGCGGTGAACAAGCTGGTAATAATGGCGACTGCGGAGTCAATGTCGGATCCACCTTCGACCTTTGGAGATGGTCTGCGTCGTTTGATTTGGTTGGTGGACATGGGCGCGGCATGGTGGGCTTTCAGGACGGAAAGGAGAATGGGTAGGGCTGTGGCAACATCTCCCGTGCGAGCGGTGTGGGCGCCTAGTTTGGTCAGAGCGGAGAGGATGTTCGCCGTGGGCGCCGCAGTGCTCGAAGTTGGTGTGGATTTGTCATTAGGACCTTTGAGGAGGAACGTTTGGGAGTCGACGATTGAGTCTGGGTCGGACACGCTCGATTTCGCAATGTCAACAGCCCACTTGTACATCTCCGCTGCGCTCTCGTTCAGATCGGATTTTTCCAGCCATGTCGCGTACTTCCAGGCAGCTTCGAGGCGCTGCTTAGTTGTGAAGCCTTTGCCGGTAAGAACGCGCATATAGAAGGTTTCGGGCGCATCGTATGCTTTGACACAGTTCTCCTCAAGCGGCGGCTCACCCATCCATCGCGGCGGTGGCCTGGGATCCGGGTTCGAAGGGCCGATGACAACCTCCTTCGGGTACGCCCGGTTATTTGTGGTGTCTTCCACGTAATCAGCCAGATGTTCAGCAGCCTCTGCGCATCCCATTAAACATTCGAAATACCCAGACCTCCACTGCCAGCTCTTCGCAGAAATATCCGGACCCGCTTTGCCAACATCAGGAATGACGATTCCCTCACCATCCGCCTGTTCTATGACATCTTTTCCATCGGGCTCTCCCGACGAGAGACGTTTGAGAGCCGCCAGATAAGAAAGTCCAACATCATGCCAGATGACCATACCAATCCCGTCACGGTCCTCCCTTTCATTCCTCGCTCCGCGCATATAAACTTTTGTCCAAAAAGACCATTCGGCAGGCGTCGGGTTCTTGTGCTCTTCAAGCTCCATCTGAATACCGAGCCAAGAGATACTCCCAAGGAAAAAGATCGTCCAGCCGATTACGGTCCAACGGAACGCAAGCCATGTCTGCTCCTTGACATAGCTCTTGGTCTCAGTACTGAGAAGACGGAGTACTTGCTGGTCCAATGGCGATAAGCGGCGAGTAATGTGTGGTTGTGAGAGGTATGGGAGTTGCGGGCGAAGCGACTGTCTGGTGAGGAGCTGGAGCTTGGTGTTTTGGGTGAACGGGCGCGGTCCTGGGAGAATGCCGTTCGCACTTGGTGGTCGACGAGGGCGCAATGCCGTTATCCGGCTTCCTGCTGCTGTTCTGGAGAGCATTATTGTTGTATTTTGTTGCTCGTGGTAATAATGCTACAGACACTGATCGATGATGTCGCAAGAGACAGCTCGAAGGGCAAGTTCCGCACGAGTTCCCCTTTGGGACAAGCGTCGCTTCGGGGTATGTGATGCGGCTGTAAGTGACACCGAGGTTCCAGGTCACCTCTTCTTATGCCAACACGTTGCATATAAATCTACTAAAACATAACAATATCAAAGATGGAGACACCAGAGCCGGATATTCTTCCCAAGGTCGACGAGATCTCAATCGTCGATGCAGAAGATCGACTGGACGAACTATGGGAAACCTACCTTGAGATCTTGGACGTTTACACAAAAGCGCAACAAAACATTCAAAAATCAATGTCTTCTGGCTTCTTTTCTTTGGCAAGAGCACAGTCTAGTGCTCCGTCTGGTCGACGCTATGGTCAGGATTGGTACGATGAACGTATGAAGGCTAGGCAACGCACTCAAATATCCAGTGGCAAGACCGTCCCGGAAGAAGACCCCCTGGCGACTGGGCTCCAAAGCTTGACAATTTCTATCACCCCAGAAGAACTCCAGGACGCCAAAGAATGTGTGAACGACGATTCGAATACCGAGGCGGAAAACGAATTTCCAACGCAACAACCATCACCCCCCAGCACACCGGAGCCAGAGCAATCATCAGAACGAGCAAAAGACCAAGAGACTGAAGATGACGTAAGACCTCGCATCGTTGATCCATTGCGATGGTACGGCATTCTAGTCCCTCCTGAGCTCAAGAAGGCACAAGTCTCATTTGCAAGCCTACTTCATTCTCCAGAAACGTCGGAACAAGCAGACGGGACTGCACCAGAACACAGTCCATTTGCAGATGCTGTCAATGCAGCTCGAGGCTTGAGGGAGATCGAAGCCGATATCAGGAAAGCCAGGAAAGCCTTAAGAAAAGCAGAAAAGGCGAAGCCTGCCGCCATCCCCTGATACGTCCATTGCATCAGAAGACATCCTGCAATCAGACATGACCAGAACATATGAAGCTGTTAAGCAAACACAAATGTGTCCCTAGCTTTCGTGTCAGCCTTACTCGTGAGCAATTTACGAACCATTTGTTGGACCTTCGCCTCTTTCAATGTTTGCTTGCCACGATTTCCACACGTGTTGGGTCCCCGTGGCCTTGCTATAAGTTAGCCTCTATCCTTACCTGTTTCTCAATTACACTCAATCACCCACTTCTTCGACAATCAGCCTTTTACACTACTACTGAAGCCTCCATTGATCACCAACATACTGAGCCTCTGGCAACTTTGCCTTCCCGCAACCTTGCCTTCCCGCAACCGAAAAATACACACCTCTTCCTACGATAGCCAGCAGTTGAACGAACTTGCATTTGCACATCTTCAAATCTTGATCAAGTCTCCGAGACGCCTTCCCTTGCGGGGCGCTGACCGCCAACATGGGGTTACCATGCGCCTCTACGCTTGGCCTGCGCATAGTGCAGTGGCTGCTCGTCCTTATTCAACTCCAAACGATATCTTCTGCCACAGCGAACGACCGCCGCTACTTCTCGCCACAATTCTTTAACGAATTTTACGACTCGGCCGAGATCACCAACCGAGGCCCCAGCCTCCAGCTGCTGCCGCGTGCCGAACCTTCAAGCAATGCTTCCACCATCGTTCTCAAGGACAAACCCTCTGCCCCGGATGACAAGCTCGACTGGGAAGATGCTGTTAGCAAAGGCAAAAACCTCATAAAGCTGCTTGCTACCAAGCATCTTTCAACATGCGGCGTGGAGGAATCGAATTTCACCGACGAGAAACAGTTGTTCGGCAATGGCTGGAATGAGGTGTTCAGAGGAGAACCTAAGGACAACACTGGCTGGTCAATTGCCACGAAGAAGCTGAGACTCTCAGAAGACGTCCGATACAACATTCAATACGACGCTGAACATTCCAGCAATGTTACTGTTGCCGGGAGAAGCTACCGAAGTTCTGAGGGCTTGTATTCTAACGTGATGAACACCCATGGTACTATCTATGCTTTGCACAACTTCTCACCTCGCACACGAGGTGCTTCCCTCCACCCTCCGGTCGACGGGTCGCCTGGAGGAGAGTTCGTTCCGCTCCAATCGTGGGCCGATGTTGCGTTCATCGAATGGGCGGATGCTTGCAAGGGTGACGAGAAATGCATCAAGGGGTTGGACACTGTCATCAAGTGTCATGCTATGAGCAACGCAACTGATCGCATTGCCACCAAAGCTTTAGGTGACAAACATGACGGGAAAACTTGGCCAGGCAAAACGTTCAAAAATGGCTCGGAAGAACTTGCTGCCATTTTGGCCACTCCAATTGGGAGGGGTGTGGCCTGGCTATTGCTCACTCACCGAAAAGGGCTTGGCTGGAAGTATGTCGACAGTGTTGACGTATGGTCGGAGAAGGAACACGACTCTGAGCAAAACTTCTTCACTTTCCACATCAAAGACCGCAACGAAGATCAGGAGTCGAAATCCAACGAGGAAAGATCTACCCCTGCAACTGTGAAGCGTGGAGGCCTCATTGCGCGAGCCGATCTATGGGAAGACACGGTTGAGAAAGGCAAACGCTATCTCAGCATGCTCAAATGCGGCTCAGGTACACCCAGCGAATTCACATCCTACCAAAGCCTTGCTGATTGGGGATGGGGGACATCCTTCGACTCGGAACCCGCGGATGGTATAAGAAAAGAGTTCAAGTCTGCCATCAAAGACGTCGGGGCAGACTTTAGAACCATGGCGATATGGCGGGAAATCACTGATATGCACACGGTTGAAACGGCTCATGACGGCGAGACATATCCTGCTACCTACGCATATTACAACAACAAGTATAGCGCCGAGTTTATCATTGCGGCAGGCAATTTTGGTCCCGAGCACCAAGCCGCGGAAATGGGAATTGAAGAAGATTTTAAATCTCCCAAGCTTGCGCGGTTGAGCGACGTCGTTTTTCTGGAATTCCAGCGCTACATGGCCTCGATAAGAAAGCCACTCACTGGACTGAAAGGCATGCTGCAAGACAATGTCATCAACGAGCATTCCAAAACTATAGCCATGAAAGCCCTGGGTTTAGGGCGTTCCAATTTCAGAATGCTGCCTAATTGGCCGGGTCGGAAGTTCGATGCTGATTCGGATGAGCTGGCTGCCCTGGTCGCTTGCCCTAATGGTCGAGGTAAAGACGAAGATTATCTATCGTTGCAAATAAGCATGACGCTAATCGTTAAATAGCATCTGTATGGCTGTTAGCTCAGCACAAAGAAGAGCTGGGGCACAAAACTATCTCTAGTGCACGTGTGTTTGGAATAGACAGTCTCCTGTATATGGTATTCGAATTCGAGGACGTAAAAGAGTCTTCGGACGACGATGATGATGATGGCGGAGCTCCAATCGAGAGACCGGATGAAAGTGAGCGACACGTCTCTGGCCGGAGCTTGACAGCAATCACAGCACGTGGAGACGACCTCATGGCTGACAGCAAATGGAAAACATGGGTTGACAAGGGCAAAGCCTACCTGGACTTGCTCAAATGCGGCAAAGGTACGGAGAGCAAGTGGACTTCTTACGACGACCTCGGAAAATACGGCTGGGTACGAAGGGGCGAGACCCATCCGTTCAAGATCCATGAACAAAGTGGCCTTAGCAAAGTAATGAAGTACCTCGAGGTCTCCTCCAAAGATGAAGACCAGTGGGCAGTCGGAGATCAGCACATCAAGGAGACAACTGTGGATGGTAAGACCTACCTCCCCACAAACGCCAGATACAACAACAAATACAACATGGAGCTGATCACTGCGGACTTCAACTTCGGGCCACGAAACAAAGGTCCATTACAGGTACCACCTGTAACCGGTGATCCGAATCCGTTCCCCCCCCTGGAACACTTCAGCGACGTCGTGTATCTTGAGTTCGTCCGCCTGATGAAGTTAAACGACAGACCGATCAATAAACTCAAGGGTATTTTGCGGTCTCACGTTGTCAATTTCGATACTGGAGAAATTGCTGAAAGAGCTCTCGGTATGCGTAGGTACGAGATGGCGCGGAACAAGGATCTTGCATGGCCGGGCAAGGATTTTGATGCCGACTCGGATGAGCTCGCCGCTCTGGTCGCGAGTCCCAATGGGAGAGGAGTCGCATGGCTTTTGGCCACTCACAAAGAGCTTGGCCGCAAGACTATTTCGAGCGCGCGCGTGTTTTACGACTCAGGCATCTCTATTCTTTTCGTTTTTAAGGATCTGGATGGCGAGCCTACTGAGTCTCATGAGCCCGCTGAGCAAGACCCTTCTTCGGGTGATACTAAAGCCAGGCGAGACATCATCAAACGTCCCGCGAAGCATGCTATCGAAAGGAGAGCCCTGTCACAAAAAGAATACGATGAATATCTTAAGAAGGGCAAGACGCTAATAGAAGCTCTAGAATCCACAGAGGACTGTTTCGAGCAGAGCGAGTTCACTGACTATAAAGCTCTGGAAGGTTGGGGCTGGCATGTCAAGATGGAGAGCAAAGATCCCCCATCGAGGGCAGGAAATTACCCAAAGGTCTTCGATCTTGTGAAAGCCTCCTTAGACAGGGACTCAAATGTGGTGGTCATTGATGAACACGTCAAGAAGGTAGTGAAGGACAACAGGATATACTATCCCACCGGAGGGAAATACATGAACAAATATAATCCTGCAATCATTATTGCCGATGTGAACTTTGGACCAGCTGCTCAAGGCAGGTACAAGAATCCTCCTGTGACAGGAGAGCCGAATCCATACCCACTACTGGCACGTCAGTCTGATGCTCTCTTCCTGGAATATCAAAGACTCATGGAAGATGTCTTTGATCATCAGTCAATGGATCAGCTCAAAGCCGTTTGGAGGCACAACGTCGTCAACGAATACACCAGAGGTATATGCGCCAAGGTAGCTGCGTCTGGGGATGGATTTGCCGTACACCACATACCTGCTTGGCCAGGCAAGGATTTTGATGCTGGCAGTGATGAGCTCGCCGCGCTCGTCGGTGCGCCCAACGGCGTGGCAGTGGCTTATCTCCTTCTTCAACACCGTCAGCAACTGGGACACAAGAAAATTACAGGTGCTAAGGTGTGGTACGAGTACGGACTTCACATATTGTACATGATAAGCTCAGCCGGAGATGTCCAGGATAACCCTGACGAGTCCACTTCGCGTAGTCGTCGAGATTCGGCGTTCGCAGAGAGTCTTCAAGATCCTGCTAATAGCACTAATGGCGAGAATATACGTCCTCGTGCCCTGGATCAAGGCAATTTTGATGAACTCGTCAAGAAGGGCAAACCCCTGGTGGCTGCTTTACAGTCCTCTGATGACTGTATGGCACAAAGTGAATGGACCAAGGACGATGCGCTTGCTAAATGGGGGTGGTACCGAATGCGAAAACCCAAGGTGGGTCCGGTCTCTTTCTTTACAGCCACCAAGCAAGTTTACGAGTACGTTGGCGCATCGATGGAGCAAGATGACAATCACAGGGCCTATGACAGCCACTCGGACAAAAAGGAGATCGATGGTGTTACCTACTACAAAACAGGCGCCGAATTCGACAATCGATATAATCCGGCACTGATCATTGCGGAGAACATCTATGGCGTGGAGCACGAGGGCAAGAACCAAAAGCCTGCAGTGACAGGCGACCCTAACCCGTATCCCAAACTCAAGTTCTGGTCCGATGTAACATTCTTGGAATATCAAAAGTTCATGCAAGACACTGGTCAGTCTCTTGATCAGCTGAAAGCAGTTTGGCACCGAGTCATCATTAATCCCAAGACGAGAAACCTTGCAGCCAGGCTGTTCGACGTCGAAGAATGGACTGATGTACCCGACTGGCCGGGCAAAGACTTTTCGCCAGGCTCAAATGAGTTCTCCGCGCTTATCGGATCAGACAATGGAAAAGGCGTTGTGTTCTTGTTACTCCAACACCGCAAACAACTCGGGGCGAAGATCGTGACTAAGGCGAGAGTCTGGAAAGATCACACACTCCATGTTCTATACTCTATCGACGACATATGCGCTGGTGAAGATGACGCCCCCTCTGCGTCTGATAATCGTCTTGTCCGCAGGATTGATGAGCCAGACTCAGAACTTGTCGAGAAATGTAGGAGCGACGGTAGAATGCTCGTGATGGCTCAAGACAGCAACGTCGATGTCTTGAAGAGCTGCTTGGATATCGAGCAAAACAAGTTCTCCGAGATAGAAGACCTCGAGAAGTCGGGCTGGACACTCTTGGAGGATAACGGGGCTACCGTGAAAGACGACGATAACAATCTCGCCATCTTCAATTCTTGGGTGGACTTGAATCTGGACCTTTCTGGCGATACCAATTCCAAGATTGAGTACCAACATCTGAAGAAGACCACGGGCTCTGATGGCGTTGTGTATTATCCTTCGGGTGCATATTATCGCAGTCTCTTCTCGGAAGAAGGAGCTATTGCAGCATTGGACAGCAAAAGCCCATGGAACGCAGGCCGCGATAGGAACCCGCGAGTGGATGGGAAGGTCAACGCCTTCCCGCCTCTCAAGCAGTGGAGTGATGAGACCTTCATTGTCTACAAGGATGTATGCCAGGGCGACTCAACCAAGATGAAGCAACTCAAAGGTGTCCTGAGACACAGCATTGTGAATACTATAGCCAAGAAAGCTATCAACGAGTATCTGGGCAAAATAGGCGAGCTCCACGAGGAAATGCCCAAGGAATGGCCGGGGACTTTGTTCAAGCTAGGCGATGATGGTTTCAACGTGGCCCTTGGTTTTCCCAATGGCAAAGGCGTTGCATACCTGCTTGCTACGAATCGCGAGGCTCTGGGCTGGAAGGAGGTCTACCAGATCCGCATCTTCAGCGCCTCGTGGCTTTCGGCGTACAATGCATTGTACTACATCAGGGATCACAAAGACAATCCGGAACGTCGAAGCGATACCTACTCTCCCCGCGGAAAATCGCCTTATGGGGCTCTCGCGCTGCACAACACCACTGGGCTGGACCTTCACCAAGCAACTGGGGGCAGTGGAGCTACTAGCCACGGCATCACGCTATCAAGGCCACTTGGCAGATCACCAATTCCTGAAGACCTCCCCCGCGAGGAAAAATATAAACTTGCTGCAGAGAAGGGTCTGAGGTTGCTTTGCATGGCCCATAACATTGACCCTCATGACAACCAACAGAGTACGTATACCGAATTCCAAAACTTGGCTCAGCACGGATGGAGAGAGATAAATATTGTCTTCCAGACTGAAGACGATCTGCGCGAGGACCAGCTACATGATTCATTCAATGCTTTGGACATACTCGTGGACGAAGACGAAATTATCAAGCATGAGTTCGAGCACATCCAAAACTCTCAGGTCGGTGGCCATTTTTATCCTTACACTAGCGCAACTTACGAACTCATTTTCAATGTTCCCGGCAATGCAATGGTGGCGACCATGAGTTTTGGGCCGTCTAGCCGGGGGAAGGCTGATAATATGATGGCGGGAGAGGAGTTAGTGGCGCTCAGGCAATGGTCGGACGTCGCGTTTCTTGCTTGGCAGAACTACGCCCAAAATAGGATCAAAGAGCTGAAGTACGTGTACCAGAAAGAAATCGTCAACAGAGTCTCGAAAGATGTCATTGATCATATCTTGGCCAAGCGTAAAGAGAAGCTGAAACCTTGGCCCGGAGTTAAGATTTCTATGACAGAGGAAGATGGTCAGGCGTTACTGGGTACACCCAACGGCTGCGGCATAGCGTGGCTGCTGATCCAACACAAAGAACAGTTGGGCGTGAAAGTCCCAGATGCCGTTACCATATTCGGACCAATGGACGGCGGGAATTGGCAGTATAATCTGTGCTTCTGGATCACGGATAAAACAGACACGGACACCGAGATGAGCGACGTGCTCCCGGTTAAGAGGTCTGCCAACACCAGCATGGTTGCCAGACCCGTAAACATGACCAACATCTTCGATACTCGCGACCAAATCGTCACTGAAGCGACAAGTCGGCATATACCTGCAGATACCACCACTATGCACTGGTCACAAAGACTTGAAAGGCGCCTGAACAAGGCGATCAAGACCATCTGGACTTCTCTTTGGCTTGTCTAATGTGCTTTCTCGGCCCTCAGGATCGAGATACTTGATCGTGATCGATCCAAAATTTGAGCATACATGTGCGGAGTTTGGTTTTGCTGTTTTCTCTGGGTGGTAGGTGAACTCAATGGTGGGGATTATGACGAATGGGCGACGGCTGCCGGTCAGACCGAATTGTTGGTACATCGGACGGCGTTTCATGAGCGTACACATGTGAGTTTGCAGATCAATCTGAAGGAAGAACTCGCGGCTAATAGCCAATACCTTCATACTTCTCCAAGTGATGTAATTTACAAATCAGATTGATATTTAGTACTTCCAAGAATGAAATGAACTCCGATAAAACTTGCAACCTCATCTATCTTCCCACTGAGAGCAAAGGGATCCCACTTTGTTTCTAGTAGTACTGCGGGAGAGTGCTAACGCCAGAAGAAGTGGCACACTTAGTGCTCGTACTAACGGTAGACGTGGTGTAAGTGCTCTGCGTGGTAGTGGTGTAGGTGGTCGGGCAAGCGGTACTGGTGATACCAGACGTGGTGATGAACGAGGTGGTGGATGTGGTCTCAGGGCAAGGGCTCTCGTAAGTCGACGGCACGCGAGTGGAGTAGGTGGTAGTTTCTAAGCATGATTAGTACGATGAACGAGGAAAGAGTTCTGTGAGAATGCCGCTTACCGGTGCAGGGAGTTACGTATGGCAGAGTCTTGGTCTTGGTCAGATATTCAGTGGCCTCAATGGGCGTCACGACAGGCACGGTCTTGCAGACGGTGGTGTAGGAAGTCGATTGGCGGGTCAGAATGGTAGGCTCAGTAACGACAGAGGTCGACGTCTTGGTGCTGGTGACTAAGGAACTATTAGTTAAGATCAGAATAAGAATATCCATTTTCACTTACCAACAACCGTCGTGGTAATCGTGCTGACGACCGTGGTAACGGCAGGCTTGAAAGTCGTGTACACTGAGGTAACAACTGTAGGAGAGGTAGAAGTCCAGGTCGAAGGCTTGTAAGTCGTGGTGGTCACGACGCTGGTGATTGGCTTAGAAGAGGTCTGCGTCAAGGTGGTGTAGACCGCAGAGCACGTAGACGACGTCCATGGGACGGTATTGCCGCCATACTGCGCAGGCCTGTAGCCGCCATAACGCCTTGGAGGGTTCGCCGCAGTGATGTTCACGGAGGCGAGGATTGCCAAGAGACTGACAGTAAACTGCATCTTGAATGTTGAGGTTGCTCAGAAAGATTGTCCTTAGTACTATTCGAGAGAGCAGCTGTGATAGGAGTTGGCCTTGGAGATTTGGTCGAATCTCCGAGGGTGTCATTGAGAAATATAGTCTTGGCTCTGGAAACGGAAGTTGAGACAAAGGATGTTTTCTGAGACTGATAGCTCTTTATGTCGCATATTGCGATTTTCCTCTCTTGGACTTGCCTTTGATACATTTGGCGAAAACCCCAATTGTCCTAGACATTCTTGGTGTGCACATCAATGTTCAAGAGGTTGACACACTGACCAACGTGGCACATTCATTCGTCTGATGAGGCGAATTTGATTCAACTCATCTGCAAATATTACATTGAGCCTCATGTGGACAAAGGCACATCCATGTGGAGTATTGTAGTGTCTGGGAAACCTCTTGCAAGACTGCGCGAGGGCCTTGGTATATCCGGTTCTCACATGAGGAGAATGAGATCTCTCGAGACCTGCTATAAGCGACAATATCAGGCGCAAGGTGTGACGGACAGGCTATCTTCCGGCCCAGAAACTGAAGACAGAATCCGCCCAGACAGAGAGACATCTCCAGTAAGTAGCATCGGGATCCTTTTTTCAATCGGGAACCAGGGCATTGTATCTGGCGGCAATAGTTGCCGCCCGAGCTCCAAGATCTAGCACATCGTATGGAATCGCTTGTTCGGGGTGTGGCTACTTCTTGCTGCTTTCTTCCATTGTTTCGTGGGATTTCGCGCGCAAAAGCTGGAAGCGTCCAAAAACGTCGATTCTTTGTCAGACCACTTTACATTGTCTCACTCGCCAGGTTGCGCAAGTCTAGAACTTTGACAACGATCGCTGGGGCTTCGTGCTCCCTCGAAGCGAAGTCGCGGCATTCTTTGCGTATCCATGCAATAGCGACGGTCCAGCAGCTATGCTCTGGGTTTGGCCATCCTGATCTTAGTATGGACGACCCTTGCATACCATCACAAGATAGACTGTGTATTCGGGTTCTGCCACAAACGGTCATTTCTGTAGCCGAAAGAGTAGTGATGCCATGAAACCAAGGCCTACGCCAAAGACTCTTTGGCGTGCCATCAAGTCACAGCTGCAATTTGAGAGCCGCTGGCGGCTCCAGAGAGGCTGTCTTGTCCTACTGCGCTTGACATTTTGATATGTCTGAGCCCTCGCAGAGTCCGTGTTCGCATTGTGAAGTGTCTTGAATGCTTCCAGGCTCTCAAGTCTCTCATCACAGAACAACGTGACAGCGAACGCGCGACCGAAAGCAGTGAGGCAGCCAACAGCATTCCCGCCAAGTCCGCTGCTTCCACACACCATCCAACACAGCACAATACAATCACAATAAGATCTTACCTCTAGGCTCCATCATACGTCTAGATGGACAGGAGGAGGCGCCATGTTGACTCTCTTTGGGCTCATTTCACCCACTCCAGCATGCCCAGATGAAGGCTCGACTTCGAGACTGGTGCCGCCTTCACCCCGGTCGCCTTGAGCGCGACACAGCATCAGATGCAGTTTTCAACCTGGCATCACATGTCGTAACTTTCACCGTCGCCAGCTGTTCGGGCTTGACATGACTAGGCTTCGACGGCATCACAATAGTTTGCCACTCCCTACCGAACGTACGCGCCCTACAAGGCCACGCCGCCACGCCACGCCACCCAGCGAAGCCGAAGAGCGGCTGCGCTTCTCAATCGACGTGACTGAATCGCTTTCAGCTTGCGAAGTGGGTATCATGAAAGATACAACAAGAGTCTGGGGTGACTGTGGTGACTGTGGCATCGCCAGTCGTGCATAGTCACGTACACGCACAAGACGCCCGCCAGATCAGCCAGGCCTTGCCAGTACGCCGTTCGCACCGAAAGAGTGCTACATGCTGCCGCTTAGGCTGTTCGACGCCATCAGGATAACTGGCGTAGGATGACAAACATTCCAAGCGAAGGCAATATGACAGTAAAAGGCAGAGGAAGCGGTCTGCAGTGCTTTCAAACACCCCAGAGTACTGCGATTGTCCGAGGCTGGTATCATGGCGCTTCCGTTTTATGATTTGTATACGGCGACACGATTCCAGGTCGGGTTCTCACCGTGTTCGCCATATCAAGGATTCCTGCAATTTCAGGCCATCACAATCAAGCCACGTGAGACGAGGGCGGTCTCTCAGCATATACTTGCAGTGCATCGGGCACTGTCGAACGTTCTTCAGCTCACGGCCTGAATGGTGCTATAGTGGTGCGTCTAACTGCTCGCCCATGAAGACGGCCTCCGAATATAGCACGCTCCTAAGTCCGGATGGCCATACCAACTGTACGCATTGCTTGTTTGGCATCGATGAATTTTCGAATGCCAATAAAATTCCGACCGTATGCCTCACCATGTCGTTCGGGAGGCCCACGTCTCCTTGAGCGAAAGACTTGAGAGGATGTCACTCTCCAGCAATAGATGGCTGAAATCATGAGCAACTGGGATGGCTTATGCCCGCACGTTGCCATGCAAATTTTTGTTCTCGTTCTCGGAAAAGCTATGATTTGCTCATACCTGGTACACTTTCGGGACCAGAAAGCTGCCGCTCGAGGAAGACAACCCAATTATAGCGTCCTGACAAAGTCCCAGGGGCAGGAGAAAGAGTACGGTTAGTACTCTCCGCGTTCTGTGGTCTGGTATGCTACATCCGCTCTGGCGATTTGAGAAACCAAGTGATTTACTCAACATCGCAGTGCATCCTGCTTGAGCAAGGCTGCAATGCTCTTGGACATTTGCCGGTGGAAATGGCGGTAAGCCATCGATACACCGTCACCAAAGTGTATACAGGCACCTTAAACGCCTCCGGATCTTCACTTCATGCAAGACTACTTCCCATGTTGCCCGCGTAGCGTAATCTTTTTTTCTCACTGGTATGCTCGTGGCGAGTGCTGCATCTTGGGCGCAAGGGTTCTGCACGTTTCCATCGGCGGATGCGCATAAACTCCTGGTCGGTTGCTCTATGCCCGTATCTCGGTCGTATGATGGCCAGCATTTTCTGAAATGAGCGACCGTCGCAAATTCAACCACATGGTCCGATAATCGTTGCTCGCGAGCAGGTGCGCGGTTCTCAGGCGCAACAAGCCCGCTGTGCCCCTGTATGACGTTTTGCAGTTGTTAAGAGTGGTGCACGATGCTGTGTCTTATGGTCTCAGCTTTGATGTCCGCACATTGCCGAGAGAGTCGTCTTGTCAATATTCGAGATGCTGCGCAGTGTGTGCACTGAAGTTATTCTTGCAGCCGGGACTCCATAGGCGTGTTCAGGCTTTCGCAAGTCTTATGCGGCACTATGGATTCGCTGCAGTCGCACCCTCTTTGGGCGCATGTCGCATCGGATGGTAGTTGTCGCGCTGGCGCAACACGCGCCAATCGTCGTGGTTTAGAGCAGCGCACTCCCATGTCGGTGAAGTCGCTTGATCGAACCAGGTCCGAAGGCTGCTGTTTCGCCTTGTGCTTGTTTGGCTACGCAGCGGAGAGCTTACGGCAACCATCATTGGGTTGACACTGGCTTGTGCGAAGTACCCTGCAGCAGATTCGAAGAATGAAAGGACCCTAAGCAGAAGTCCTTGCCGCGTGAGTGGCCAAACAAACATATGCGTTTCGCATTGCATCGTTTGCCTAATGCGGGCTGAAGCTGCTGCGTGCGGATTGACATAGATCACGCGCATATGCGCTTCAGAAACAGTGCCGTAATCCCATTATGGGCTGCAACAATCTATGGACTTGGGGCCAGCAAGCGTTGGCAAAGCTACAGTCATTCGCTTGAGGCCTGCGCTCTACAAATACCTACTTGGCGGATTGGTACGGGGGCCACATTCTCTCTGGCATCAAATAGCAGACGTACTGGCATGGCTACGTTGATGTGATGAACTGAATAAACGCCGATGGCATGGTCACGGTTGAAAGTCAAAAGGGCACGAATCATGTCGCCAAAGATGCTCGCTTTTATTGCGATCTGTTCGCAGTACTATCTTTGACCTCGAATCTAAAGAGCAAGCAAAGGCCGGAGAAGCAGCAGAATGTGTGATTTCCTCCAAGAACCTCAAACACAACGCCCGAGCTTGTCTTCATCAATCATTTGTACCTTCCAGCCCCATTTCAACGAAAACAAAGACCGCAATTGCCGCATACACGTGGGTATCGAAGAAAAGAGAAGCCAAAGCAAGAACCAGTCATCCTGTGCCGGTATCGTTGCTGTACGTCGGATTGTCGAGGTACATTGATGTTGTGTCAAGCATCATGTATGTGGTGGAGCCTGCCAGCGATGTGGTCGTCGGCTTGCTGTGAAATAGACGATCATTCGCCGAATCGTCGGTTTGGTGGGATGTGGGCTCTCGCTCAGGTGAATCCGCAGCGCCAGCGGACAGATCTAAGGACCTTGCGGGCCTTGTTGAAACCGCCGATCGTACGGAATGTCACCTTAGTTCCTAGGCGGTTGGGTTGACCTGGAACGGCTTCGTCAAACTGCCAGCGCTCGATCCCGCTGAAGCCCTCAAAGAAATTGAAGGTTTCCCATCTGGTCATCGGGACGCCATCCTCGCGCACTACCTAAATGCAACGATTTGCGTTCACCCTCTGTACACGAATGGTGCGGTTGCCGATTTCGAGGTTCCTACCGTGTTGAATGGCGTTTTGCGCCGCTTGTGGATACTTTGTGATTGTCAGTCGGTGTGGCAAGTAAGCAAATAGTGAGTGCGACATTCCTGGAACTGGACAACAGCCCACGGCTGCGCCTGCGCCGGCCCCCTTCTGAGGCTCCTACCAACGTTGACCCAGCATGGCCCGAAGCGCCGCGTGAAGCAGAGCTTCACGGCCTGCACAAGTTGCGGGTCGAGGAAGGTTACTGGGAGGTTGCCGACGAAGACGGCAGCGTCGTGCGGGTAGAGGCATTGAGCCTCGTGAAAATACGCCGTTTCGCGCGCCATGGCTTGCGCCTCGTCTACCGGCGCCACTATCGGCGCCTCTGGTGAGACGACGATCACCTCTCTTGCAGGAGAGGAGGAGGTGGTGTCGGTGGTGGTTGTGGTGGTGGTGGCGACCGCCGAAGATGGCGGCGGTACGCTACACATCCGCCGTGGAGGAACGACCGCCATCTTCGGCGGCGAGGAGGGAGGGAGAGATGCCACCTTTGACGGGGACATGGCGGCGGCGGCGGCGGCGGCGGCGGAGGTGGTGTTGTTGTTGGTGGTGGTGTTGGTGTTGGTGGTGCGGCCGGGGCCCTTGGATGTAAAAATGAAAATGTTCGTCGGAGAGGTTGGGTGAGCGTGGTTGAAGGTCGAGAGACGATGCAAACGCGACCTCACATACGCTCTTCACGGGACTTCCCACGGCCTTTCTCACTGGCTCGATAGGTCGACGCACGGACAGAGAAGCCCAATGGAAGGCAACAAGCAATATCCCAGCCCCCTCCGATCACATCTCAACAACAACCACCCCGGGTAACTACGGGAGAGATTATAGGAGCACCGGTATGGTCTTGCGAAGCTCCGCAAACTTGGCTCATCAAAATCCGACGTGTTTTGAGAGATACCGAGTCGATGGAAGGAAACATTCATACCACCCGTAGAGTGCGCTAAATGCAGGGTCCACAACGTAGTATTAACCAACTGAGAGACAGTGAGCACGTGCGAATCTCAGTGGCAAATAGCGAGGTTCTCTGATGATGATACATGGCCGATGCATCAGTGATAATGGAGAGTATGCCCAGAACCAGCGCATTCTTCTTGGGAGAACATCACATACGATATTTAGATAGCTGATGGTAACACCTCGAAGTCTTCGGAGAGAGGAGATTTACAGGACATGATTCTCAGCGGCTGCAGCCATAGGTCTATTTTTGTAGGCATTGACAACAGCATACCGGGTCCGGAGAACGTCAGCATCCTCACAACAGCTCTCACCGGATACGACGTCTTCACGGAGGTTGGAAATGGCTGGTATCTGCACACATAGCTCAGAAACACATGTCTAACGACATGGGTCGTGAAATTATCCATACAATGATACCGACCTTCATTCTCTTCTTGCAAGAACGCCTCGATACCTCATCTTCCCCGATTCCAGCCTTGTAAACGCCTCCGCCGCACCTTCAAGATCCATTCCAAACTCTTCCACCCACGGCGCAATACCTTTCCTCGCTGCAAATTCCAGCATCTCATAATGATTCTGGTGCGATGCCTCTGTTGATGCAATAAGCTTGTGCCCGGGAAGCACAAATGACATGTAAGGTATCGAGAGCGGATCTTGCTGAATCGTCATGAGTACAATCGTAGCCCGGCGGGCGAGGAGAGGCAGGTATTTTTCTAGGTCTGGAACTGCATTTGATGTGATGAGCAGCACATCGATCGACATCGGCTGTGGTGATTCAGTGGTCTTGATAAACTCCTTCGGATCTCGGGAAGCGTCTGGTGAGTCGGTCCGCTGTTCGTTCGTCATCGACATCGCAAGGTCGCTTGTGCACCGAAACTCATCAGCTCCAAGAGCAAAAGAGTCTACTGCTTTGCTAGAATCGCTCGAAATGGCCGTGACACCACAGCCCATCGCCTTCGCAAAGAGAATGGCTGTATGCCCAAGCCCACCAATGCCAACTACACCAACACGGTCACTTGGCTTTGTGCCTGCTGCTTGAAGCGCTTCGAAAGTCGAAGCACCTGCGCACATCAAAGGTGCGGCATGGACGCTCTTGATGGCTTCTGGGATTGGATATGCGAATGTGGAATTAATGATGCGGAAATCGCCGAAGGCACCTTGGTCAAGATCGGAAAACGCAAAACCACGAGCTCCGGCGCAGTACTGGCGATATCCAGATGCACATATCTTGCAATGGCCGCAGGACTGGGAAGGGATTAGTACAACGTTTCTGGCAGATGGCGACCCGGCTTCAGACTCACCGTATGCAGCCATCCCCAACCAACTCGTTCGCCAATCTTCAGGTTTGTGACTGCATCGCCGACTTTTTCGACATATCCAATGCCCTCATGTCCAAGACCGCAGCCTTTGTCTTTTGCGTGGACATCTGTGGTGCATAGCCCGCTGTGTGTCGTGCGAATCAACACATCGTTTGGTCCCACTTCTTTGTTCGCTGATTTGTAGATGAAGTTCTTTGATTCACTATTGTAACAAATCGCTTTGAGGGTATGTGCCGTTCTTGACATTTTGCAAAGCCGCAAACGAGATTGCTTGTTGGTACGTTCAATGTTGTTACAAGCACTGTCTGATTACATGCTCACATGTATGTTCTTCATTCAACAAGTGACGTTGGCCGCCAAGAAGTCTCCGCCGACCATCATTCTTGCTTCCTCCTTTCACCTTGGCTCGGAGAACTTCGCCAGCTGAGAATAAGAACCCCAAATATTACTGCAAACCCTTTCATTATGAGCCGAGCGAGCCTGGAGATGGCCCTGCAAGTCGATACTGCTTCCCGTCACATTTGGACCCTCGGCATGGCTCTCATGATAGGCGAAAGAAGGTTGACTGGTCTGGAACTCTCCTTCGGAGCACTGTTCGCTTAGCGGCAGCGACTTTATCCTTTACTATCATAAGGAATCCTCGGCCTAGGAAATGAGCAACCAACAACCACGTGGCAATTAGACTCGTGCCACTACCACATTGGTTGAAGATGTTCAATTCAGCACAGATGTGGTGACTATACTGAGTACCAGCAAAAGTCAACATCTCCGTTCCAAGAAGCTTCCGAAACAGCTGGTAGCCGAAAGGCTGAGGGTCAGAGTATTTTTACAGTAAATTGCTCGGCAGAGCGGCCCTGCGTATTTTGTATTGATGACCAAATAGGTTCTGTCGGCCAAATGGCCACAGTAGATGGAGGCCTTTCCATCAATGAGAATTCGGGCGTTGGCGCCTGGAACGCCTTCAGGGGCAAAAAAGCCTCGAGCCGAAATTACCATTGCTATAACATGGAACTAACACCGGTCAGCTGAGTTAATCAGCGCACCACACCAAGTATTGGCCCAGCAGACCATGCAGTTCTTCATGTAACAATCTGCTCTAACGCGGTACACATGCTATGCCGCAAAAACACGCTAGAGCGCAATACGAACCGCCACTGCTTCCTTCGCGCTTCTAATGGAATATTTGACGGTGACCGGTGAGAGAGGCGTTCACAGCCTAGCAGGTTGCCACCCGATGCCTTCTTATATTTGACAGAGCGCATCGTCCTGATGGTTCTCGCGTTTTTTGGTCAGTATCTCGTTGTTCGATTTCGCGTACCTGCAAACAATCGTTTGCGTCCATTCCTTAGGCCTTAGGGTCAACACACTCCTTACTAATCTCGCGTCTACTCTCTTTCATTTCAATACGCGTAATATTTACACCGGTCCACAAAATGTTGCTTTCTACAGCACAGGGTTTGACTTGGGCTGTGCTTGTCTCGTCGGTTTCTGCGGCATTCAATCCACAGGCCAAGACTAATGTTGCTGTATACTGGGGCCAAGGTCCCAATCAAAAGCCGCTACTTGAGACCTGCAAAAGCTCTGCGGTCGACATCATCAACATTGGGTTTGTGAACGCCTTTCCGGACAACAGCCCAGGAGCATACCCTGGTAGCAACTTTGGCAATGCTTGTGGCGATGAGACCTACACAGTCAACGGTGTCAAGACCTTGCTCAAATCAAACTGTCCTCGCATTGGATCCGACATCATCGAATGCCAGAAGACGTACGGCAAGAAGATCTTCCTTTCGTTTGGCGGCGCATCTCCGCTCAACTACTACATCGCCAATGATGCCAGTGCCAACAACTTCGCCGACTTTGTTTGGGGAGCATTTGGACCTTCTACTTCTGCATGGAAGACTGCTGGGAAGCCCCGTCCATTTGGCGACGCCGTAGTGGACGGGTTCGATTTCGACATTGAAAGTTACATGAGCACTCCTCCGAAAGACGCCTCGGGAAACACCATCAGCGATTACCAGAGTCGCGGCTATGCTGCCATGATCAACCGCTTGAAGAACACACAATTCCCCAAGGACACTAGCAAAAGCTACTTCATATCTGGAGCTCCGCAGTGCCCTCTGCCCGATGTTCACTTGAGCGGCCCAATCGCCAATGCATGGTTCGATATGCTCTTTGTTCAATTCTACAACAATCCATCCTGCTCAGGGCGTGCCGCTGTCAATTACGCCGCTGGTGACAGCTTCTTGAAATGGACCAAGGCCACTTCCAAAAACCCTAACGTCAAGATTTACTTTGGATTGCCTGCTTCAACGAAAGCTGTTCCCGCTAGTTCCGCAGGTGACTACCTGAGTCCGGCTGAAGCGAAAGACCTCGTCCAGCGATTCTCCACTAATGCAAAGTGGGGCGGCATCATGCTGTGGGAATCGACCTACTCGCAAAACAACTTGGTCTGCAACAAGGAGTATGCCACATGGATGAAGGACATTGTCACGGCTATCACATCCGGCAAAACCATCGATACTGACATCAGCAAATGCTCAACTGTCCCGAGCCCCATTCAATCCGGAATCATCTCCACGTGCAATCAGTATCTCAAGACCAACTCCGGCGGTGCAAAATGCTCTGTCTTTGCAGAGCGCGCCCAAATTACCTTGGCCCAGCTCTATGCTTGGAATAGCATCTTGGGTCCGAATGGAGAGAACTGTGCATCCAAATTTGTCGGCGATACTTACTACTGTGTCGGTGTAACGCCTCCGCCCGGATCTGTTCAATCTGGCATCACGCCTTATTGCACCAAGGTAAGAAGAAAGAGCAAGATCATGAACTACAATCATACTAACACCATGATAGTACAAGATGGCACCCGCCGGTGGATCTTGTCCGACCTTCGCTAAGGATGCCGGTATCTCGACATCCAACTTCTACGCTTGGAATCCAGTTCTTGGTAACAGTGGCCAGAACTGCGCCTCGCAGTTTTGGGGCAACACGTACTACTGTGTTGGAGTATCACCGAATTATCCAACTTCTACTGCCAAGCCAACCACTACCGGCGCCTCGCCAGCTCCCGGGCCAACTCAGAGTGGAATCATCTCAACGTGCTCCAAATACTTGATGGCAAATCCTGGCGGCTCTTGTCCTGTGTTCGCTCAGCGTGCTGGAATTTCAACGAGCCAGCTGTATGCTTGGAACTCTGTTCTAGGAAACAACGGACAGAACTGTGCTAGCCAATTTTGGGCCAACACCTACTACTGCGTGGGTGTCAGGTCGAGCAAGGCCAAAAGAAATGCTGCTGCCGAAATCACCGGATATGTTTCACCCCCAGCGTATGGCAATGAGTACCCAGAGGAGCCCACGACCACTCTTCAAACTGAATCGACAAGCTGGACTACTGTGACTATCACTGTCCCGCGTTCGACCATCACTTCTGCTTACCCTGTGCTCACCGATAAGCCGCAGTCAGAAGTCGCGCCTGCTGAGTATACATCGAAGGCCTCCCAGGATGTGTCATACTCTGAATCTGCTATCTCGAAGACTGTAGCCACAACTTACGAGGTGTCAGAAGCCGCCCAAGAAACCACTGCCGCCTCGACCACTTCTTCTACTGCACCATCAGACTACACATTGGCGGCTCCATCGAACGGTTCGACGCAGGTGATCTCGTCGTCTTTGCATCACACAACTGCAATCACGCACGAGGCGGTACTGCCATCGAATTCCACCCTCGCCACCGTCAGCACAGGATTCGTGATCCCGAGCCCGCATTCTCCGAGTGCCAGTACTGGCTATATCTCAGCAAATACAACAGCGGTGGCAACTGGGACCGGAGTGCCGAGAGCTGGCTATACTACTGCCACGTTTCACCCATACACAGGCGCAGGTTCTGTGGCCAAGCTCAACATTGGACTAATTGCCATTCTTGCGGGCGCTGGCTTTCTTCTCTTGTAATTTCAAGTAGCTTTTCTACAGTAAATTTGTAATAGCGACACCAGCAATACTACATCACCAAAAACTATTTACCATCAATCAATATGCGGCACGGCTCATTTGAAAAAAAGTCGTTCAGCAAGCCACAAAGTAATTGACTCGAACGACATCAAAGGCCCGGTTAATTGGAAAGTTCGTATAAACGACACTCCAATACGGGACTCGCCGAAATTATTATCGTTCCTGGCATCTCGGATCTCCTCAGGCTCTTTGACAGCTCCAATCCTCTTGCTCCTCCAATATTTGCCGATCTTGGTAGATCGACATCATGACAACCTTCCTTTCCCCGCATCAGCTCTGCTCGCTTCATCTCAAATCTCCACAACTCCTTCACCTCACGCACCTCTCCACGTCGGCTAAGCCCTTGTCGATCCACCCTCCACGCCTGCAAGGCACCTTACAACACCCGGACGCTTTTTTCCCGGCGGATAAATCAAACTTGCACTCTACCATCATCGGACAATGCGCGAGTTTAGAGTTACCAGCCTCGGTGATTCAAGGCAGCATGACGACTTTCTCAGCAGCCAAGTGCTTGTGTATAGCAACGCCATTGGCGTGCAATGATATTTAAACTGCCCACCGCCGGGTGCTGAACGGCTTGCTGACTCTCAGGACACTCCTCCGTTGTACAAAATCATCATCATACCTTGCAATGGGTGCTCTGACTAGAGCCGTTTTGGCTGCGGGCTGCGTTGCTTCGGCAGCAGCTGTCAATGTCAAGGTCCGCTCTTCTGGAGGCAACTCGACTTCTCACTTCGGCGTTCAGTACGGCTATGGCTTCCTCCACGAGGACATCAACAACAGTGGAGACGGTGGCATCTACGCTGAATTGATCCAGAACCGTGCTTTCCAGTACAGCGATGCGTTCCCTGTCAACACGGATCACTACTACCCCATCAACGGCGCTGGTCTGAACATCCAGTTCCTCGGCCAGCCGCTCTCCAAGGCTTTGCCTGCCTCTCTGCGTGTCAGTGCTGCCAATGGCACTGGCCGCATTGGATTCGAGAACGAGGGCTACTGGGGCATTGACGTCAAGCAGCAGAAGTACACCGGCTCCTTCTGGGTGAAGGGCGCCTACGATGGCAGCTTCACTGCTTCTCTCAAGTCAAACTTGACCGAGGACGTCTTTGGAAGTGTTGAGATTGAGTCCAAGGCTGTTGCCAACGAGTGGGTTGAGCACGAGTTTGTCCTCGAGCCTACTGAGGATGCGCCGAACTCGAACAACACGTTCGCTGTCACTTTCGACCCTTCGGTAAGTCTGTTCAATCGAACTTCAACCATAATTGTTGACTGACTGTAAATAGGGCACATCCAATGGCACACTCGACTTCAACCTCATCAGCCTGTTCCCTCCAACCTACAAGGACCGCAAGAATGGTCTCAGAATCGACATCGCCGAAGCTCTCGAGGAGCTGAACCCGACTTTCATTCGCTTTCCTGGCGGCAACATGCTTGAGGGTCTTACCCTTGACACCTGGTGGGACTGGAAGGACACCCTTGGTCCGCTCAAGGACCGCCCTGGTTTCCAGGGTGTCTGGGGATACCAGCAGACCCATGGTCTGGGTTTGTTGGAGTACCTCGACTGGTCTGTGGACATGGACTTGGAGATGGGTAAGTTCTACAACGCTGCTGCGGCATGCAATTGCTGTCCGGACAATGAACACTAACAAGTACAATAGTCGTTGGCTGCTATGCAGGCCTTGCTCTCGACGGTAACTTCACCACTCCCGAAGAGCTCGAGCCCTTCGTTGAGGACTGTCTCAACCAGGTCGAATTCATCACTGGAGACGCCGATAGCGAGTGGGGTGCTCGCCGTGTCGAGCTCGGCCACCCTGAGCCGTACAAACTTGACTACGTCGAGATTGGCAACGAGGACTGGCTCGCCGGCTACCCCGATGGCTGGAACTCCTACAAAGAATACCGCTTCCAGATGTTCTACGATGCCCTCTCCGAGCGTTACCCTGACATCCAGGTGATCGGCTCTGCCGCCTCCAGCGACCCCGGTGGAATCGACCCCATCACTCTCGAGCTCAACAACGCCACCGACACCATCACCTACCCCGAAGGTGTTCTCGGAGACTACCACCCCTACCGTGAGCCCGACGAGCTCGTCTACGAATTCGACCGCTTCGACAACGACTACGGCCACATCATCGGCGAAGTCGCCGCCACGCACGTCAACAACGGCACCCGCTGGGAAGACGACCTCTACTACTTCCCCTGGTGGATCGGCAGCGTCGGCGAAGCCGCATCCCTCATCGGCTACGAGCGCAACTCCGACCGCATCCCTGCCACCTTCTACGCTCCCGTGTTGCGCAACATGAACCGCTGGCAGTGGGCCATCACCCTGATCCAGTTCGCCGCCGACCCGGCCCTGACCACCCGCTCCACCAGCTGGTACATCTGGTCCTTGTTCGCCCACCACCCCATCTCCCACACCCTGCCCGTGGTCGGCTCCTACGGCCCCGTGTGGTACGGCGCTGGCAAGGACGAGGCCCGCAACGCCCACGTCTGGAAGGGCTCGTGCTACAACACCACCAACGGCGAAGACGAGCCGGTCTCCGTGCGCTTCGAGGGCGTCAAGCGGGGCACCAAGGCCACGCTGACCGTCCTGACCAACCCCGGCGGCGACCCGTACGCGTACAACGACCCGCTGGTCGGCAACAACATCGTTGAGTCCAACACGCAGATTCTCACTGCTGACAAGAAGGGCGCTTTCCACTTCAGCCTTCCCGAGCTGAGTGTCGCTGTTCTCGACACTGATACCGAGGTCGACGCTCCTGGCGGTAAGCCTGGCGGAGGCCATGGTCATGGTAAGCCTCCGAGGTATGGTGGCAAGAAGGGCAAGAAGGGCGGACGCCCGCACCATTAAGTGCTTTGGAGGGACTGTTAGTTAGATGACGATGGCTTCAAGAGCGCATTGGTGTGACTTGGAAAGACTATGATTTGTACATAGCTATGGCAATATGATGTTCCGAAGTTGGTATGAGCATGTAACTGCTGGTGATCTGGTTCCATTCGTCTTCATGAACTTGGGAATGCCACATCGTCTTAATGCTTTGGGCGACTGTTGGCAGGCATCAAGACGCCTGGCATGCCAGCGAACACAGCAACATTGCAGTAGACGACACGTAGCGGCAGCAATTCATCTTAGCAAAGATACTTTACACGCAAGCTGGCAAGGGCAGGTCGTGATCAAGGCAAGGACAGAGGAGGCACAGGCTTAGACCATGTGGGATGGGGTGATACGATGGCATGAGGTGGACAACCTGCCCATCAAGAAAACACGATTGAACTGAAAAATAGTGGTATCATTGCAATTGGAATAGGAGGCGACGCGTGAAATCTGATTCTCATTGCATGCGACCCTAAACTGAACGCCTTTCCGGCGGTAGCCGGCCTAACGCCAGCGGGTATCATACATCCGCGTACCTGATTTTTGAGGGAAGGAGAGGGTAACGATGGCCTAGGGGCGAATAGTTTACTCCTCGTCCTCCTCCTCGTCACCACCGTCCTCCTTGGACTCGGCGGCCTTGGCCTTCTTTCTGCGCACACGGCCGGGACGTCCGCCACCAAAGGGAGAGGAGAGGGCGAAGTCGATGTGCTTCTGGGAGTCAAGACGGACAATGAACGAGGGGACGTTCACGATCTGCTTGCCGACGCTGTATGATGTGTTAGCTTTGCTGCGGCAAAAATTTTCTGTTCGTCAGGGCAACATACCGGATGTGACGCTGCTTGATGAGGACACGGGCGTGGTGGATGGACTTGGCAAGGCCGAGCTTGTAGACGCAAGTCTGGAGACGACGCTCCAAGAAGTCCTCAACCTTAAGGGCAAGGACGTAATCGAGCTTCATGCGGCTCTCGTCGAGGACACCGACACGGACCAGACGACGAATGAGCGCATTGCCCTCGAAGAGACGCTTGGGGTCCTTCTCGTCAAGAGTGAGGAGCTCACTGAAGGATGTATTAGTGGAGACTTCTTAGAGATGAGATGCTCGTCAAGAAGACATACCGGGCAGCACGACGGATCTTGGAGAGGGTGAGCTGGACGCGCCAGACCTCACGCTTGTTGCGGAGACCGTATTCACCAACGGTCTTCAGCTCAGCGTCGCTGGAGGTACGTTAGATATCTGAGACATAAGGGGAGCACGCTCCCACTCATTGGCCTTTATAGATTTACGTACAGACGGGCCGACTCGAACGGACGACGCGGGACCTTGTAGGTCTTGCTGTACTTGCGTCTGGAGAGAAGTTAGCAATTGCATGGCTGAGAAAGGAGTTTGGACGTGAGCCGAAAGCATTCGACAGGTGCATGTGTTGCTGGAGCGGCGGAGTAGACGAGCGATTTGCGGAGTATGTGTGCGGTTGGTGAAGATTCTTTGCAGAGGCAGTTTGTGTTGCGAACCCAGCATGGAGGCGACGACTCTTGTACAAGGCAGATTGCGCCCTTGTGTGCAGATTTAGGATCGCCTGGGCTACCCGTGACAGTTGTATCGTCTTTGGTGTGTCGATGTCTTCGTCGGTTTTGTGCAAGTCTCGAGTCGTGTGCGTCTCATGTGCGCAAGTGCGAGGGTTCGCAGTGGATATACCCTGGGGTCGCAACATATCTCGCACTCATGTTGTCGTTACCGTGGTAGAGGAGTCCATATGTCTGCCGGACAAGGTATTGCTCGCAATGATACCGCCGAAGAGTGTCGTATGCACCAAAACTCCAATGTCGCAAAAATCGCTCGCCTGAACTCGCAAGTGACACGCAACGAGACATGCACCATGTCGAAGGCATACCGACTGCACGTCTGGAGGCAGAACTTACGGGGCCATGGCTGCTGGTTAGTTGACGTCTGAAAGTCGCTGGCTGCAGTCGTGAACAAGCAAAGCAAGCTGGGTGAAGTTGCTCGCTACAAATTCGATTGAATTGAGCGTGTGTGCACGGGCCCATCACCCGAAGCGCAGTCTTGGCGATTTAGCACCTTGCAGAAATTCGAGTTACGCTCGACGCCGACCGAATTGAAGGTGACGACGAGCAGACTTTGCGCCCCACGACGGTTAGTTTGCACTTCTGCCCTCTGTTGCGATCCGACGACACTGACAATCCTCCTCGCCAGATACTAACGTAACGACGTACGCCGCCCGATCACCCACCTACGCTCGAACGCCGCTAACCGCACAACACAGCCAGCACACATAATCCACAATGGGTCACTCCGCCGGTCTCAGGAAGGGTACTCGCTATGGTCAGTCTCACACCTTGCCGGAGGAAGAAATGAAGATGGAGGAGTGAGAGAAAGAGGACGTTTCCCGGGAAGGCGCCACGCTGGAGGAGACAGGACGGATTGGAGAAATGCGCTGGAATTGGGAAATGGGAACGCCGACGGCTGACTGTGCGAACAGCCTTCTCTCGCGACTTCAAGAAGAGGGGAATGATCCCCCTCTCCACCTACCTTAAGCAGTACAAGGTCGGCGACATCGTCGACGTCGTCTGCAACGGTGCCGTCCAGAAGGGCATGCCGTAAGTCTACTCCGGATACTTGCGCCAAGGCCTTCATGTGCAGCCGCACACTTGCGACAAGGCGCGCATGCCAGACCTCTCCGACCACCTTACTAACACCTCCCGTGCAGCCACAAGGACTTCCACGGCAAGACTGGTGTCGTCTACAACGTGACCAAGTCCGCCGTCGGCGTCATCCTGTACAAGCAGGTTGGCAACCGTTACATCGAGAAGCGCGTCAACCTCCGCATCGAGCACGTCCGCCTCTCCCGCTCGCGTGAGGAGTTCATCGTCCGCGTCAAGACCAACGCCGAGAAGAAGCGCAAGGCCAAGGAGGAGGGCACCACCGTCTTCCTTAAGCGCCAGGCCGACAAGCCCCGCGAGTCCCGCACCATCAGCGCCAAGGACAACAAGCCCGAGAGCATCGCTCCTATCGCCTACGACACCCACATTTAAGCGTGCTTGTTTCGAAGGGGGCGTACGGGCTGGTATGATGGCGAGGCTAGGAGGTTGGTATCGGCGGAATGGATTCCACCGGATGGGAAATACCTGCCGGATGAGCCAGCTAGCTTTGCAAGGAGCATGAATTCTAGCGTCAAAAGAAACCTATTCCGTTTGCCAATTTTCCTGGTCAGTCGCGTTTTCAAAAGATCCAACCCATGCGCCAAAGCTGGTTTGAGCCGAATGAAATGAACGAAGCATGAGTGAAGCTTCCGGACAGCGTCAGAACGCTGTGTCTCAAGATCTGTTACGTGACTGAGGTCTTGTTCGACGTCTGGAACTGCCTTCAAAACCGTGGATAGTTATGCAGTATTGGAGAACGGCGTTCACTCGACATCAAAACCCCGCCCCTTTCGTGCCCCCACTCGTTGCCATGTTCACCTCGTGTTCGCAGAATGTACTGCATGTCGTTCTTCCTCTGTAGGCGAAACGAATTTCAAGTTGAGCTCACCTTAAGCTACACCTGAACATGAGAATCTGACATTTATAATTGGCGAGACCGCGGTCCAGATATATAGCCTTCACCCACCAGGCCCACTGTAACTACATGTTGACAAAAAATTGATAGAGAAGTTTGTTTCGTCTCATCAGTCCTTTCTTGTCGAACATATACTCACCTAATATTTTTCACAACCCAGTGGCACCTGGCGTGTTGCCTCGCTGATCTAAAGTTCTTTGTCGTTGTGATGGGTTCGACGAAGCAGGTGTCTTCCCACCGCATCACATCGCAATTCTGATCAATCCACAACGGTAAGGATCGCATTCATGAACTTAAGTACGAAAGCTCCTCTCGAGGGAAAGAAATTCACTGGATAAGGTAATTCTTTAAATTTCATGGCGCAGCCCGTGTGAAGACAATAATAACATGCATTTGTTGCTGCTCTATGTCAAGTACTTCACCAAGCCGTTGTTCAGCCCCACCTCCAAATCCACCTCACATCAACAACACTCTCACGCTACACTCATGCCTCTGGTATAGTCAGGTTGAATTCGACACACTTATTACTGGTCGACGAAATCTTCCAACTCGAGAAAAAATAGAAAATCCAAACGAAGCTTCTCAGGACTAAGGCTCTACCATACGAAGACAAAACTCCTGCCAGGTCGCTATCCGCAGTACGTATCAAGGAAAGCAACATCCGCCACCAGCAATACCTTAAACCTTCCCTCGGGTCCACGATACCCTTCAATCCCAAAGAGAACACAAACCACCAGAACCAAAACCATGCCACAACAACCACCGCACTACACGCTCATCATCCGCCTCCCCTTCCCCCGGCCCCCAAACAGCGCCTTCGACAGCATCCCTCAACCGCAAACCGCCCTCCAACAACCACAACCGCAAACAGCAGGGAAAACTCTAGCACCAACCACCACCACCCCACCAAAAACATCAACACCGCCCGTACAACCCCCCAAAACCAGCTCCAACCCCCACTCACCCCAACCCACTCAGCACCACCCACCCCCTCCACCCCACCACGCCTCAGCAACAACTTCCCCGGCCCCGGCTCCAAGCTCAGGACGCAGCGAAGGCACGCCCAGCATGGGCAGCAGTTTCAGCGATTTGAGCGGCGCGAGCGTCGCGCAGAGCGCGCTTGAGGAGGCACTTATGAGTGATCTGAGAGCTGATGGGGGTGGGGGGTGGGGGAGTCGGGTTAGTGCTACGGGGTTTGAGGGGAGGAGGTAGGGTGGCTTTGTCGTGGTTTTGTCTTTTTTCCCCCTCTCTTTTTTTTGGGGGGAGGGGGGATTGTGGGAATGGGAGAGGTGTGAGGGAGGGAGGTATGTGGGCAGTATCGTGGGTTTGGGTGATGTTGCTTGGTTGGAAGTACTGCAAGAGAAAGGATGAGAGGGATCATGGAAAGTTCGAGATGATAAGAATATTCACTCTTTGATGTGTATGCTATATATCATCTGCTTCTTGAAATGTTTTGTTATACAGGTATCGTACAGAAAGGCGAAGTGTAGATCACTGCCTCGAACTTTTCCATCTTTCCCAACCTTTCTTCGGCTCCATTCGTCCTAATGAAGGAGCGCCAATCGAGCCTGGGGACTGTTCTTTCCCCTCCTCCGAATCAAGAATATCATGTAGTAGAATACTCAAGAGTGGCGATGAACTTTGCAGTATTGGTCGCGCCATTTCCTTTTCCTCCAAACCATTTCATCCCACCCTCTCACTGGAGGCTCCTTTTGATGTTGTACAATTACAAGCGTGCTCTTTCTCTCTCTTTCTACTCTTTACACACCAGAAGACTCGCCCAGACCCTTGAGCACACCCTCGTACACGCCGAACATGATGGCTGCGCTGGGAACCACTCTCAGCATGTGCGGCACCAAACCGCCGTAAAGCGCCGCCACACCCTCCTCCTTGAAGACGGTGCGGAAGCAGCTTGCCAGACCGGTGTATTTGACCCTACCGCTGGCGTCGACGGGTGCTTGCCTTAATCTCGTGCGCACAACTTCGTGAGGGTATGTGATGAGTGCCGCGATGAACTTCGCACCGCCTGCAGCCGTGAGTTTGCCCGTGTATTCGACCGTCTTGTCCCAAACGGTAGGTGTGCGCCCGCTCTCCTCCAGCGCCGTCTGTCTGCGGGCCAAACTCGCCTTGGCCTGCTCGTACAGCACCCACTGCAATGTGCTCTCGCTGACTCCCAGATAGCTTGCGCTCAGTCCTCTGTACAATCCTCTGAATCCCTCCGTGCGAATCGTCTTGGTCACGCAATCCCATGCGTTGCGGTATTGTCTTCCCACGCCGCCCGGCCCGGCGTTCTGCTTGTCCAGTTGCAAGCGCGTCTTGACCAGCCAGATGGGATTGGTCGCCGTGCCGGTGATCAAACCAGCGCTGGCGGCCGCAAGCAAATGCACACCAGCACTCTCCTCGCCGTTGAAGAAGGTAGAGCTGATGAATTTCTTGCCATTGCCGTATGCCCAGAAGTTGATTGCGCGCGCGGGAACGACACCAACCAAATTCGGGCCCAGACCCTTGAACAGCGCCTTCCAGCCCTCAACCTTGGGGATCGCTGTCAAAATTTGTCCGGTCTCTGTAATGTGCAGAAGTGCTGCTCGCGGGAGGGACATCTGATGTGGAGGCGGGATGCCTTTGGCGGCGCGCCGTGTGGCGAGCTCAGTTTGGTAGAATGTGCTTTGCAGGCGGGTCTTGAGGACATCCAAGGGCGAGGTGAGGGTGGCGGAAGTCATGCCGCCGAGGCCACCGGCGACGAAGTGAGCCCATGCTTTGCGTTCTTGAGGGGGCGGAGGGAGGATTTTTGTTGATGATGCTGGGTTGGCTGAGGGGTCTATTTGGCCTAGTTCGCGCGATTGTGAGATGGGCCCGGCGAAGGCGTTGGGCGCCACGCTTGGTGGTGAGTAGGAGGCGCTCATGTGTGGTATTGGTGTTGTGATGTGCCCGTCGAGGGAGGCAGTGGAAGTGGTCGGATGGTATAGATGACTTTTTTTTCTCTTTAGTTCGCTGGAATCATGCGGGTTCTGGTCTGAAGCGGATTTGTCGGATGGTACTTGTACAGTTGTGCGAAGGCGGAGTGATGCGAAGGGGAGGTATAAATTGATTAAAAGATGAAGCGATTGTAGGGAGTGGTTAAGGAAAGGATTGTTGGTGATGAGTGTCTGGATTGATGGAATTTCCAATTGGCCATCTCCCTCCTATCCTCTCTCTGCGGCAGGCCAGCCAGCCAGCCAGCCAAAGATTCGTTTGCGCCTGCATGAACGGGGGTTTCGCCGCACCCCGATCTTGCTCGACGTCACCACCGACTTGTCTCGCCTCGCACTGTGATCTGATAGCGCGGGATATATCCACCTCGCACTCGTCTTCCCTCATCTCAACCTTAACTACAACAATAATAATGTTTGCGACTCCCGTACGCCTCGCCGGTGGGCAGCCAGGCTTCTGGCGCCGCTCCCTCGACGAACTCAAGCGCCAGTCCAGAATCGCCGTCCGTCTCGAAGGTCTTCATAGTCCCAACAAACCCTTCCCTCTGGTCCGATTCGATCAGGAAGACGCCCTTTCTCGATGCAAAATCATGAGCGACGCCGACATGGGCGGTTTCAGTAAAGCTTCTCTCACACACATACCCGGCAGCACCGAAGGAGCCACCGAGCAACCACCACACGCGCTTTTCACCGGCAAGATTTCCACCGAGCTGCCTCCCAACAAGCCTGAGATCCAGCGCTCCGGCTATGCAGCCTGGCGCACGCGCGATCGTGGTAGCAGCTTGTTTGGTAAGCTGCTGTGGGACATTGATCCTTACGCCTTCCTCGCCCTGCGCATCAAGTCCGACGGCCGCAAGTACTTCGTCAACATCCAAACCGAGTCTATCGTTCCTACGGACTTGCACCAGCATCTCTTGCCCAGCTTCACACCAGGCGAATGGGAGACAGTCATCATCCCTTTCAGCAGCTTCGTCAGAACAAACTATGGCATGGTGGTTGAGCCGCAACGGGAGATGATGAGACAGAAGGTTAGGAGTGTGGGAATTGGCCTTATCGATCGTGTGCCCGGACCATTTGAACTGTGCATCGCGGACGTTTGGGCGACAAACAATGCCCCTGAGAGAGGTGTCGACAGTGGCTTTGATATTGAAAAGGAGCCGGAGGAGGATCATGGAATCATGGGTGAGGTTGAGCCAAAGAGGAAAAAGGGCGAGCCGGAAAAGATTTTGATTTAAGACTGTCTGGAGCGACTCAAGAATGAAGCGTTACGAGAATTCGACTCGCAATACCTCCGCCGCCTGGCTCTCCTCCGAGCAATTCTTCACTGCCCCTGCTTGCCATGCAAGACTGGCAGGAACGTGCAGAGTAAGAGAAGAAGCAAGGACATGGCTGCGCTTTCTCAGGCATGGCATTGCTGTACTGCAACCGGTGGGCGCCTGCCATACCCGCCCAAGCAGCAGTGAGCCGCTGGCCTTTATCTCCTCCGCCACAGAAACAAGTTGGCAAGCTCCAGGGAACAAAACCACATCCCAGTGCTCCAGAGAGAAGGAATGGAGGCGCCCGAAGAGATCACAATGTTGATCATCTCGGCTTGAGAAAGCCAGACCTCGGTGGGAAGCTTTGGGAGTAAATCAGCGATCAAGCGTCAAGGCGCACATGTAGAATATCCGATGCTGTGTACATAGTTGGGCATTATCAAGTCATTGTTCAAAATGATTATCCGGTATCTCATACATGAAGCAGCAGCAAAGGAAAGCATCAGTCGCTAATGAGTGGTGTTGAGTGGGCCGAAAGAAGACCTGCAGGCAGTAAAATCCTAGAAGTATTGTGACAGACCACTGTATTCAACGCGTCTTCGAGGATTCAACTCAATCTGACCCTCATGCCGTTTATCCCCCATTAGCAGAAACATGTGAAGATACAGCAGTTGAACCCTTTCGCAGCAGAGTTGGCTCGAGCTTTTGAACCCCAGCCGAGCTCCAGCTGGCCTTCTAGAACTCGGGAGCGCAGTTCACCACCACCAGCACCGTCCCATACACCATAACCACTCTTCCTCCTATACTACACCACACAACCTCAAAAAACAAACTACAACCTCAGACATACTTCAACGAAAACACAGCAACACCTCCCAAACCTCACCACACACAAAACACAAGCACAATGGACCAGGCCAAGGAATTCCTCGAGATGCCTCGCGAGTTCGTCAAGGACGGCAGGCAGTTCATCACCCGCTGCAGCAAGCGTATGTCTCCCTCTCGAACATCCCCTCGAAACTCTCCACATACGTAGAGTCTCTTGCGCGCAGAATAAAAGGGTCACATGCCATTCCACGCACTTCACGCGCACAAGAGCGACCCCTCCTTTCTGCGCGCACACCCACCTCCCTCCAAAAAAGAATCAAAAGCTAACACACACTCTCCAGCCGACAAGCGTGAATTCCTCCGCATCTCTCAGGCCGTCGGAATGGGTTTCTTGATCATGGGTGTTATCGGCTACGTGGTCAAGCTGAGTGAGTTCCTTCCCCTTCTCTCTGTGCTGTAATTGCGGGCCCTCCTTGCGAGTGCCAGACGGCGCCAATTGAGCACATCGCTAACCTTGCGTGAACAATAGTCCACATCCCCGTGAACAACATCCTGGTCGGCGGCGCTTAAGTGCACAGTCAAACGAGGCAAAGATAAGAAAGGAGCGGTAATGGAGACGCTGGCTTTCTGGGAAGATGTTCAAATTAGGAGAGGCGTTAGCGGAGACGGCGCTCTCTTACAGAAAAAACTGCAAAAGGGGCTCTCGCGAGAAATATGCTCCAGGTGGACAAAAAAACGAGTTTGGAGGGGACAACGAGTACTGTCGCTTCTCCCATGGGAAAGCGAAGTTTGGTCATCTGCTACGTCCAGACGGGAAGCATACATGGCACTTATAAGACCTGGAGGGAGTGTTTCAAAGTTTGGGATTGCGCATGGCCTTTTCCCTGCTTCCTCTGGGTTTGGTTTCTTAAAAACATTTCATTCACGATTGTTCATATTATGTATCCTTTTTTTTCTCTTTGGTCGATCGACTCACTTTCGAGATTCCCACGCAAGAAAACAGACCAAAATTCGGGTCTACTGATGGTCAAGGTGAGTGCGGTTTCGATTGGGTCTCTGGTTTGAATGAACTGCCATACATGCTACTAAATGCTTACTCTGATCGATGGCAAAGAGAGACGAAGGAAAAGAAAAAAAATCATTACAACTCGGATCTATCTGACTGGGCCTAGTCTCCACCAAATAACACCCATCATACTCTACCCTGTTGCTGGAGAAGCATGGCTAGTAGCAAAGGAACCTTCGCTCTGCAGCAGGGAAAGCAAGAAAGAGAATTGATTATTGGAGTCACTGTCTATCTGATTGGGTCTAGTCTCTACCGAAGGACACCCACTTTGCTCAATGCTCAATCCTGTGCCTGGACAAGCATGGCTGGCAGCAAGAAAAATTCTCCCTTCGCAGCGGGCATCGCCCACTTTGCTGGAACGATGCCGATTCGAAGCGCCGTGGTGTTATCGATGCGCAGTCCGAAATTGGGGTATTTGCACCTCGAGCTGGAGCGAACCCGGGGATGCTTGGGTGCTCGATGCTTTCTTCGGGCGATCAAGCATTTCTGGCCGAATCGACAGTAAGCACCTCAAGACTGCGCTGAACTTCCTGCTGAAACTTGTTGAATAAGGCGATTGGACGCGATCTACACCATAGCGTACGTGAATACGCCCTTCTCTATCCTCTTTGCTCCAGGACCGCGGAGCTGGGCGTTGATCTCGCTCGGGTGCACGACGGCGAAGATGACCATGACCATGAACATGAGCAGTGCGTCGAAGATGTAGAGGAAGACCTCGTGCGAGATCAGGTAGCCATCGTTGCCTGCAGGATGTGTCAGCTAACAATCTACCAAAAGCAGTGGAGATGCTGAATTGTTACCTTGCGCATATTCGATGAGGCGGAAAACGCATCGGATCCAGATCAGAATGCTGCCGGCGTAGAGTGAGAGCAAGCTGCTCCGCCACAAGCCTTCGGTTTGCATGCTTTTGCTGGTAGGTACCCGCACGATACGTGCGTGGAACAAGCCAGCTACGACGACAAAGCCGGAGAAGAACAGGATTTGAACAACCAGACCTCCAATGATGACCTTCTCACCAAGCTCCATCGACTCCAAACTTCCACTCGCCATGATACCTCCGCCTAAAAGAACGTTAGCAAATTCGAATGTCCATTGGTTCGTTTGCCCAGAGGGGTCGGTATTACCTGCGCCCTGCATCATAAAAGAAACCACATCACCGATAACGAAAATCTTGGTCAACCAACGTGCGCGGACCAACGAGTGTTTCTCTCCATCCGTGATCAGAATGATCCTGCCCAAACACATGTAAATGCTAGCGGCGAAAACGGACGGCGCAACCAGCACGAGGATCGTGTGGACCGAGTACACGCCGACCGTCCAATCTGGAGTCTGCTGCGCTGCGATGCATCGCTTTTTCCAGACTTTGTCAGTGAACCGTTCCGGTCATGTAGCTTGCGACGAATGGACTTACTGTGATGAACCCAACAACCTCGACTGTGGATGTCAAATGTTAGCTATGCATGGCCCCGATAATAATCGTTCTGTCGACGAGTACTTACACCAACAGCCAACAATAAACGCCGTCCAGAACCAGGTCCGAGTGGCTAGATACTGGTATGTGTGTAGGATTGACGCGGCCGTGAACAAGAGAACAAAGAAGACCGCGGCGCCGAGGTTGGGGTCGTAGCGGAAAAGCTTGAAATCGAACGTTTCTCCTTCGCTCATGATTGTGAAGGCTTGTAAGGCTTGGGATGTTGCGAGTCGTGGAATTGATGGTATGGGTACGTAATGAATGTGTTGCTCCCTTTTTTCCCCTTCTTGCTGTGTTGGTTTTGGTGATGAATTGATTGCGGTTGAAAGTTTTAAACGAAGGCAGGTCAAACTATCTATATATACATACTGCACATGTTACTATCTAATTTTGATGTACTGGCCATTGCGCATTGCATTCTTTCTATGTTGTTGCCTGTCTCGTCTTCGTTCTCGTTCTCGTTTGGCTCGAAGCCCTATAGGGATCCACTTGGGGTTTGGGTGGGATCCATGCGTAGCGATGTCAAAACGTATAAGAATCTTCGGACCATTGCCAATTCTGAACACTCCTTGCACGTATTTGTTTCTTTTGATCGAGAGCATGGAATTTTACATAGGGCACAGGTGGTGAAAGATATGGAGGGTCTCCATGGAGCGCAGGAGGTCATGACTGCGCCCTTTTGATCTTTCTATCAAGGATGCGTACCTCGTATTCCAACTTCCAGCTCCACCATTATTGCAGCAAAAATTTCTCCCGCCTATTGAAACGGTCGTCAAATCACTTTCCTTCTCTCTGTCCAGCTTAGACCATGCTGCAAACTTCGCACACAGCCCGAGGAGTTGCACTGCCTGGCAATCTCGCATTCGGATTTGACTCAGCATGCTCTAGCTTTCACCTAGGCAAATAGGTGAGATCCCTCGCCTTCCTTTCGCATTCTTGTCCGAGAGAGCCGCATTGCCATCCCTCCGTAAGTCCTCCCATATCGCATGTGTCCCGCCAATCAACGATCGATCAATGGCGTCTAAAGAGCCTGTGGCACCGAGAAGGGCCCATAAGAAGACTCGCTCAGGGTGTGTTCAGTGTAAACGTCGCAAAGTAAAGGTAGGTAACTATTACTCTTAAAACATTCAGTTGACTCTGTCCCTTCGTCACTGGCTAACATCCCCCGAAGTGCCCTGAAGATGGCTGTCCTTGCAAGAACTGTATCAAACGAGGCTTGGACTGCACCTACGCCAATCCGGAACCGGTCCATGGAACACCAGGCGACAGCTCCTACGCTTCTCACAGCCCTCAATCCCAGCAGCTTCCAGTCCGGAGCGAAGATGAACTCCTCCGCACCGCCCTCTCTCGACAAGAAGAGCTTTGTCTGGTTCATCACTACACCACTTTGGCCCATGCTGAACTAGCTCGAGACGAGAAGGTTGCCCAGGTCTGGAGAGACATGCCTTTCTTCGACGGTTGGAAGTACGAGTTCGTGTTGGATGCTGTGCTCGCCGTTGCTGCACTACATAAAGCACACCTCGAGCCCGCCAACGGCAAGAAATACGCCTCCGCAAGTCTCTATTACCAGAGTCGGACCTTGCGTGAATACAAAACGCAACTCTCCTGTATCGACGACGACAACTGCCATGCTTTATTTGCAGTCTCCTCATTGCTTCCCCTTTTCACATTCGCAATGTCTCCAGGCGGTCCCGGATTTTCACCCACGCCGCCGTTAGAGACTCTCCTCACGACCTTTGGGCTGTTGAAAGGCATCAAAGTTGTTTTGGCCGCTTCGTGGGACACGGTCAAGTTCGCGCACTATCGAAACGTATTATCCCTACCAAAGGTATCGCCGGATCTTTCAATCTCCACCGAAGCCGCCTTTGCCATGGACGAGCTGCGTCGGAGCGCCACAGATCAAGCGCCCGACGCCGACACGCTAGAAGTATACCGCAAAACGATCGACTCGCTTCAGGAGCAAATTAGAATGGGCGAACACCAAGACATCTCCGGTGCCATTATCTCCTGGTCACTCATGATCGGAGACGAGCCGGCGGAGTTGCTGCAGCGCCGTGATCCGATGATGATGCTGATTTTCGTGCATTATGGAGTCTTGTGTCTGCAGATTCATGATAGGTGGTGGGCGCACGATTTTGGGCGCCGGCTCATTCTGGAATTGTCAGAGGCTTTGCACGCGTTGGATGCTGCTTGGTTTCCTTCGACGAGTTGGGCGAGAGCTCGTGCTGCGAGGTTTCGAAATATTCATCCATCTCCTCGATAGATGCGTGGAGATGAAGCTTGGAAGACCATGGCAGCATCGAAGCAACGTACGGCTACAAGAGATTTTCTGGCGCAAAAAAAAGAGGAATGCGAGCCCCGCCGTCTCGAGCAGATATATCTCGTGGGTAACGGACATCGAAGAGACCTGTGTAATATTCATGGACTATTCGAGTGCCTACCACGTGACGGTGGCAGCAGGCTACATCTCCATTACACGCGGAAATGTACGTGCGCCTGCAAAGCACCACACACCACCCGAGATAAGGCATATCGCCCTTTTGCGTCCTCGGGGATTAGGTGTCCACCCTGTAACAGGCTAATGGCAGCACGGCGTCGTGCAATGACAGGCAGAGCACAAATCGCGTGTGGTAGAAATTCCCCGTGAAGATGAGCATCAGTGCTACCAGATCCGGAGGCGTGCGTATCGCATTCGCGATGATATAGTTCTTGGGAATGGCGTGGCGGCCACACTCGAACCATGATCACAAGACGTACATTCCTTTGCTAGGTTTACATTCGCTACCTGAAGCAGACGAGGCATCCAGCCTTCCATGGGCATACCAGCTGTCAGACGTCAACGTAGACACCTCGGGCTTGACAGGTTGTTTGCTACAACTCACTTCGTCACACGGATAGCGACAGATTCCGTGAGTTGGCTGTACCACAACACCATGGGGAGGCACCCCCTACACCTACTACGTCTCGTACGTGCAATGGTGCAATCACATCCTGGGCATGCCATAAAGCTGGTCGAGAGAAAACGAAGCAAAGCTTGTCATTACAATCACTTACATGAGCACAAACGACAAGCCTCCAAATAAGCTTGACAAGCAGACAACCAACTTCTCTTCCCACCGCATACATATGTCTACTCCCATCGCTCTGAAGTCAAGCTCCAACAACCTCTTGGAAGTCTCAGATATCGCAGCATCCAAACCCATTACGTCCTCTCATCACAAATGGCCCACTTCAACCTCCCCCTCCGCAACCGCAAAGACCTCGCGCGTGCCGCCCAACTCCGCAGCCTCACCCGGCCCCTGCAGTATGGCCTAGACGATCACTTCTTTCCCCCATCCAACCCCTCCCCCTGGCGCCGCGAACCCAACCCCAGAAACATGCCCTTCGACCCCTACTACGCCGGCACCAACCCACTAAACCAACCGACTTTCCTCCCCAACCCGACCGACCCCTTCGACTACCCTCCAGCCCCCTACGCCTCAAGCCCCTACACCCGCCGCTCCA